>SJYW01027056.1:35875-100375 GCA_006410735.1 Raphicerus campestris
TCCCATGCTCTAGCACTGAGACAGGACACCCTTTGGGACTGGGGCTTGCCACGATTCTATATGACTGAATTAAAAACAAACCCAACCAAAAAAATATAATATATATATATATATATATATATACACAGTTATATATATATATGTAACACAGTGCAACCCCAGCACCCAGGGTATAAACTCTGGCACCAAGAAAAAAAAAAATTAAAATACTTTAGCTTCTTAGTACTTGGGAGGTTAAAGGGGGCTCTAGGTACCCTCGGCCCCAGGGAGCTGGCGTCAGAAAGAGGTGGTGGTCTCACCAACTCTGTCCAGCATCTGCCTGGGGTCAAGGCAGGGGCCTGGGGGCAACAAATGTACACTGGAGCATGTATACAGCCGGCCCCACGACCACCTCAGTCTCTTACCACAGGAAACACCACGCATGTCATATCCCAGAGGGAGAGAGGCGGCAGGGTTGAGGACTGGGTCTCTGGGTCCAAATGGCATGGCAGTGGCCCTGGGGCCCTGAAGGTGGCCTTGAGAACCGGGTGGGTACTGTATGAACCAGCGGCTCTATCCCCAAAGCGGGAAGGTGAGATGCAAAGGTGTGGGCCGCAGTGGGTGTGGAGGTCCAGTATTCTCTCAAGGCGGCCACCCTCACACCCCACCTGCGGCTGCCTCTGGGTTTCCAGCTGACCCCTCTGAAGAGCCTGGCTTGAAACGTCAGTGAAACGTCCAATTTCTCTCCCTGGTTTGCCAGAGGCCCCAGCTGGACCCTTGTCCTTGTTGTCAGGAGGACAGAGACGATGTGGCAGCTAACACTGAGTGGACGCCCTACAGGGGCAGGGAGTGATGGAAGGAGAGCGCGGTGGGTAGAACACAGTGAGGGCCAGAGAAGAGTCCTGTGACTCCTTCCCACCAGCCTGTGGCCTTCCACCAATAGGAAGCGGCCTCCCCATGAAAGACTGTGAGCGGAACGGACCGCAGGTGGCGAGGGAGGTCCAAGAGGCCACTGACCGCGTGCTGGATGCTCTGAGGCACGTGGGCACCTGCCTGGGCTCTCCTCCTGGCTGGCCTGGGCCGTGGCGGAGTATTGCTGTGAGTGCTTGGCCAGCCGGGTCCCGCTCCCCACTCTGCAGGTCAGTCTGGCTCAGCGTGTGGCGGGACGTCACATTCAGTCTGGCGGTGGGGGCCGCGGCTACCTGGTGTTCTGTAGCTCCTCCCGGAGCCAGGTCGGCAGTGTCTGGCCCATCTTGTATAGCAGCTTGGAAAGCTCGACGTTGTGGTCCCGGTAATAGTCCTTCAGGAAGGCGCGGGACTGCAACAGGAAGGGAAGCTCAGATGCTGGTCATGTGCTGGTTCGAGTGACCCCCACCCCCGCCTCTGGAAAACCAGCACCCCACTGCCATCATTGCCCACTCCCATTATTTATTCACAACCTTCTTCAAAATGGTAACCTTCAAAAGAAAACATATGGTCAAGCACCAAACTATAGTGCACAAGGCCAAAACTCGTGACTGGGAGAAGAGAGAGAGAATTAGTCAAGAGGATTTTGTTGAGGCTTTTCGCATCCATGTTCATCAGTGATATTCGCTGATAATTTTCTTTTTTCTGTGGTGGTATCCTCATCTGGTTTTGGTATTAGGGTGGGTGATGGTGGCCTCACAGAATGAGTTTGGGAGTGTTCCTTCCTCTGCAATTTTTTGGAAGAGTTTCAGAAGGTTAAGTGTTAACTCTTCTTCGCTAAATGTTGGATAGAATTTATTTGTAAAGCCCTCTGGCCCTGGACTTTGGTTTGTTGGGAGTTTTTAAATCACATTTTCAATTCCCATTTAAGTACTTGTGATTGGTGTGTTCCTCTTTTCTATTTCTTCCTTGTTCTGTCTTGGCAGGTTGTGCCTTGCTAAGAATGTGCCCCTTTCGTCTAGGGTGTCTATTTCACCTGTACCTTTGTACAGGTAAGTGCTGGGAGTAGGTTCCGATGGTCCTTTGAATTTCTGTGGTGTCAGTTGCAGCTTTTCCTTTTTCCTAATTTTATTGATTTACACCCTTTCCCCTTTTTATCTTGATGAGTCTGGCTAATGGCTTATCAACTTTGTTTATCTTTTCAAAGACGCAGCTTTTAGTTTCACTGATCTTTTCTACTGTTTCCTTCATCACTATTACATTTATTTCTGCTCTGATCTTTATCCTCAACAAAATACGAGCAATTCTAATCCAACCATATAGTAAAAGGATCATACACCATGATCAAGTGGGATTTATTTCAGGGATACAAGGAGCTTTCAGTATCTTCAAGTCAATTAGTGTGATACACCCCATCAACAAATTGAAGAATAAAAACCATATGATCATCTCAATTGATGCAGAAAAAGCTTTTGACAAAACTCAACACCAATGTATGATTTAAAACTGTCTAGAAAGTGGGCACAGAGAAAACCTACCTCAAAGGCCATACGTGACAAACCTACAGCTAACATCATTCTCAATGGTGAAAAGCTGAAAGCATTTCCTCTACAATCAGGAACAAGACAAGGATGTCCACTCTCGTCACTTTTATTCAACATAGCTTTGGGAATCCTAGCCATGGCAATCAGAGGAAAAAAGAAATAAAAGGAATCCAAATTGGAAAAGAAGTAAAACTATCACTGTTTGCAGATGACACACTATACAAAGAAAATCCTAAAGCTGTTACCAGAAAACTACCAGAGCTCATCAATGAATCTGGTAAAGTTGCAGGACACAAAATTAATACACAGAAATCTATTGCATTTCTATGCACTAACAACAAAATATCAGAAATAAAGAAACAATCCTATTTACCAATGCACTGAAAAGAATAAAATACCTAGATGTAAGGCCAGGTACTATAAAACTCTTAAGAGGAAAACATGGGCAGAACATTCTTTGACATAAAACACAGCAAGATCTTGTTTGATCTACCTCCTAGAGTAAGGAAAATAAAAACAAAAATAAACAAGACCACAAACAAAACGAAAAGACAACCCTCAGAATGGGAGAAAATCAAGGGATTAATCTCCAAAATACACAGACAGCGCATGTAGCTCAATATCAAAAAGCAAACAATCCAGTCAAAACATGGGTGGAAGACATAAGCAAAGATGGCTTAAAGAGCACATGAAAAGATATTCTATATCAGTAATCATTAGAGAAAAGCAAATCAAAAGTACAATGGGATATCACCTCATGCCAGTCAGAATGGCCATCATCAAAAAACCTACAATTAATACTGGAGCAGATGTGGAGAAAAGGAAACCCTCCTACACTGTAGATGGGAGGGTAAATTGGTGCAACCGCTGTGGAAAACAGTATGGAAGTGCCTTAGAAAACTAAAAAGAGACCTACCATGTGACCCAGGAATCCCAGTCCTAGGCATATACCAGAGGAAAACATAATGAGAAAAAAAAAATGCACCCCAGGGTTCAATGCAGCATTTACGAACTTATTTACAAAGCAGAAACAGACTCAGATTTTGAAAACAAGCTTTTGGTTACTAACGGGGGAGGAGAAAAAACTGGGAGTTTGGGATTGACATATATACACTGCTATATTTAAAACAGATAACCGACAAGACTTACTGTATAGCACAGGGAACTATGCTTAGTATTTTGCAATTACCTAAATGAGAAAAGAATTTGAGAAAGAATAGGTATATACATATGTACAAATGAGTCACTTTACACCTAAAACTAACACAACATTGTTTATCAACTATACTCCGATATGAAATAAAAATTTAGAAAAAAAGGAAACACATTACTCCCTAACACCATGTATGAAAATAAACTCCTAATGATATACAGACCTAAACGTAAGGCATGACACCATAAAACTCCTAGAGGAGTAACAGGCAAAACATTCTGGCATAAATCATAGCAATGTTTTCTCAGGTCAGTCTCCCAAGGCAAAAGAAATAAAAGCAAAAATAAAGAAATGGAACCAAACTAAACTTAAAATCTTCTGCAAAGAAAACCACTGGCAAAAGGAGAAAATATGTGCAAACCATGCAACCAAGGAGTTAATTTCCAAAATATACAAACAGTTCATGTAACTCAGTATCAAAAAAACAACTCAGTTGAAAGAGCAGAGAGCAGACCTAAATCGACAGTTCTCTGAAGGCAACATACAGATGATCGACAGGCACATGAAGAGACAGTCAACATGGCTAAGTACTGGAGAAATGGAAATCAAAGCTACAACGAGACCACTCCACAAGGATGAGAATGGACAGCATCAAAGACCTACAAAAGATAAATGCTGGAGAGAATGTGAAGCAAAGGGATCCCTCCTATACTGTTGGTGGGGATGTACAAATTGGAGCACTCTGGAGAACAATAGGTTCCTTTTTAAAAACTAGTCATTGCAGCATTATTTATAATAGCTAGGATATGGAAGCAACCTAGATGTCCATTGACAGTTGAATGGATAAAGAAGTCGTGGTCCATATATATAAAATGGAATATTAGCCATAAAAAGGCATGCATCTGAGTCAGTTCTAGTGAGGTGGATGAACCTAGAGCCTGTTATACAGAGTGAAGTCAGAGAAAAACAAATATCGTATATTAACACATATATATGGAATCCAGAAGGATGGTACTGATGAACCCATTTGCAGGGCAGGAACAGGGACACAGTCATAGAGGTCAGACTTGTGGTCACAGCGGGGGAAGAAGAGGGTGGGACAGCATTAAAACACACATATTACCATATGTTAGACAGACAGCTAGCGGGGAGCTGCTGAGCGACACAGGACACCAGTGTGCGGCGCTGTGACGACCGAGAGGGCGGGATGTGGTGAGGACTGGGAGGGAGGCTCAAGACGGAGGGGACTATGTATACCTATGGCTGATTCATGCTGATATATGACAGACGCCAACACGACTCCATAAAGCAGTTTTCCTCCAATTAAAAACTAAAACTAGATCTACAATATGATCCAGCAATCCAACTCCTAGGCATATACCCAGAAAGAAAACAACTCCTTGGGGTGTGTGTGTCTTTTCACATACATGCATTGGAAAGATGTGTGCACCCCACGTTCACAGCAGTACCGTTTACAATAGCCAAGATGTGGAAGCAACCCATGTGACTATCAACAGATGAATGGATAAGATGTGGTACATACATAGACTAGAAAATTAAAAAGAATGAACTACTGCCCTTTGCAGCAATGTGGATGAACCTACAGGATATCACACTAAGTGAAGTCAGACAGAAAGACAAACACTGTAAATCATCACTTAATATGTGGCATCTTAAAAGCAAATCTATTTATAAAACAGAAACAGACTCAAAAAACACACTTATTTGTTATCAAAGGGAAAGGGAGTGGGGTGGGGCAAACTGGGAGTATGGGATTAACAGATACACAAAGCTATATATAAAATAGACAGTAACAAGGATTTACTGTATAACATGGGGAACAATATTCAATATCTTATAAGAACCTATAAAGGAAAATAATCTGAAAAATTTATATATACATATGTATATATATAAACACTGAATCTCTTTGCTGTGTACCTGAAACATACAATATTGTAAATCAATTATACTTGGATTTTTAAAAAATGAGCAAGGGGTAATGAAAAAACTGGGAAGCAACCACAGTCACAGTTCTGTATGTTTTACCATACATTTATACTATAAAGGATGTCCTCTCCTACAAGAATGCCTCATCCTTCCATGCATAGGTCCAAATGCTCCCCCATCCTTCCAGGCCCAGCTCCAGAGTCAGCCCCCCACCCTATCTGAGAAGCCTTTGCCCGTCCAGCTTCACAGGGCGCGTCCTTGTTCTGAAGTCCCATCTCACACGTGCACACCTATCTAAACAAAGCGTTTCTTGCCTTGTATTCTAATTACTGGCATGTGTGACTCATTTCCTCCTAGACTAGAAGCTCCCTGAAGGCAAAGAACACGTCTGACTCATTCTCAAAGCCCCATAGCATTCAGTCCTTGCGAAAGGAAATACTGTTTGACTGGAACAACTGAGTCGCTAAATCCTAGCCCACATTTCCTCCTAAGAAAGCTATCCAAGAAATGTCAAGGCAATGCATTGAGCACTGGGTGTCAGGTAAAGAGAAGCGTCTCTCCAATACAGGACCCCATCATTTATTCCCCTGCCATGTCTGCTACTTACATCCAAGTCCATCTCCGGGTACTTCCGGCCCTTGCTTTTGCCTAGACACTTGGTTTTTCCTCCTTCGAGCAGCTGGCACCAGAATCCTTTCTTTGGATCAAACCTGTGGAGGTGGGGAAAGCCTTCATCGTTCCTCAGCCTGAAAACCGTCCTGGCACTCTCCAGCTCAGGGGCCAGATCCAGTAGGAGAAGCACGTTTAGTGGGGGTTCTTTTGCTTTTTAATAAATTCAATCTTTATCAAGAAATGCTCTATCTACAATTGTGTTTAAGCATGTGTATCACTGGAAAGTTGCTGTTGTTTAGTAAACTCCAGAACTGACAAAGCAAGACTGCCTTCAGAATCTGAAGTCATGCTGGGCCTTCCAGGGTATTTTGGGGAGAGCAGGTGCTATTACTGGGAGGGGAGGTATAGTGATATCAGAATTTAGTCCCAGATCAGCAACTATCTGGGGATTCTTGGGCATGAGGACAGCAGGAGAACAGTTTCCTTCTGGCAGGAGAGTGAGATGGGGGTTTCTGATTGGGTCACAGGGTAGGCATGGTGATGCTGAGGGCAGCTGTCATTTACTGAGATTAGTACATGCTGGGCACTGAGCCAAGAGCTCCACAAGATAGTGGCCCTTGGGAGGTAGGAATTATTATTATCTGTACCCTCAACCTATAGAGGAGGAAAGTAAGGCTTGAAGGAACTAAGACACAAGTTCAAAATCCCACAGTTAAGTAATGGGTCTGGAATCCTCACCCAGGCATCTCTGCTGCCACAGCTATGCCCTTAGCTGCTGCTCCTCTCTACCCTCTGAGCAAAGGACTGACTTTCTTTCTCTACCTTCATTCTCCAAAGTAGGGAGACAGGGATATTCTTGCTGCAGGGGTTTCCAGAGAAGGTAGCTGGGGAAGGAGACTTTATTTCTCCTCCTGAGATCCCCTCATCCAGCTGTGTGTCATGGGTCTGTGATTCACCCTTGAAGACAGCCCCTCCTCAGCCCTGAGTCCCTCAACACAGGCTGGCACTTATTCACCTTGGGAGGGCATTCTCATTGTCCTTGCATTGGCTTTTTAAGTGATGAAAATTATTAACTGTTGACAATATTTATAGTATCTTTTTCCTTAAATTATATGTAAGTCATAAACTAATGCTGAGAAACCCTTAAGGGTATTAGAGCTGCTCATTGCTGGTCTAACTTAAACACTCTGAAAATGTTCAGTCCAGATTGAAAAGAACACCCTAGGGGAAGGACTACCAGAAGAGAACAGAGTCATCACCTCCCTTTTTCTTGAGTCAATACATTTGTTTATATGACTCAAGTCATATTAACTTTTCTGCTAAACTGCCATCAGGGCCACGCATACCTCATACCTGCTGACTCTAATCTGTGTCTCTCTCCTAATCATTCCAGCCCCTGGCTTTTGGGCCCATGTGCTTGTTTAGGACATCCCCCTGCTGAAAGGCCAAGATAACACTCACGCCAACGTTTTGTGGTAGTCAACGGTGTTTGTCACCCCAAGGAACTTTTGCACTGTGTCCATCACTTTGGCAGGTTCTGTTCGCAGCAGTTTGCCATCCAAGACCAGAATCTGGGGAAAAAAAAAGAAAAAGAAGAGTGTGATCTGAACCTGTTTTCACTCCGGTGGCCAACAGGCCCCCAGTCTTCTGGGTCAGCAGCCACGGTTATGGGTTGGGGACCCTACGCTCTGTAGAGTGCTTCCTCCTCCTCCTCGGACAGGAGGCGTCCCTGTGCCTCAGTCCTGGGCAGTCTTGCTCCCTGCCTTCTTCTGACTGACGCCATCTTCTCCCAGCATTTACTCCATCACCAAGACCCTGCCTTTCCCTCCTGCCCCTACGATACCACCCTCTCTGCCTCTCTCCACGTTTCTGGACTACATGTCACTCTCCTGCCTAAACCCTCCAAGGGTTTCCTTAAAAATGCCTTAGCAACCTGGCTGTTTACCTCTCCAACTGGGCTCTCCATCCCTCCCTCCCAGGGCCTATTCCAGGGCTTTCTGGGTCCCCTTAGGGTTACAGAGCCTGCTGTGATGGGACAAGGGCTTGGGATAAACAAGACTGAAACCTTTGAAGATCCCAAAGACCTAAGTGTCTAACGACCGCATTTCTGGCCCTGTCACTGGTAAAAGAGATCTTGAGGCCCTCAGCTAACTGCCCCAAGTCAGTGCTATGGCTGCCCTTCCGAGGCTCGGGCCAGGCCTACCTGGTTGGCGTGAAAGGCGCTGAGCCAGCGCTCGATGTGGGTGGCGTACCAGCCAGGGACCAGGCAGCGGTTCTGGAGGGTGCGCAGTTTCAAGGATGCGTCGTGCCCAGCAGTGATCACCTCATGGAAAGTGTACTTCAGGGCTACCGGGTCATCGTGGGCTCGCTGGTGCTGCAGACAAGCAGGGAGAGAGGGTCAGTGTGTCGCATGGAGGCACCAAAAGGAGAGGCTTTTGTGGGGCAGTAACTAGGAGGGGGCCAGGACACTGAGCTGGAACCAGGAGCCCCAGCCTCAAGATCTGGCTCTACCTGCCATACCCTTTGACCTCAGGGAAGTCAGAGCCCCCTGGAGCCCAAGTTTCCCCATCTTTGCAAGACGGGAGTCAGCCTAGGTCAGAGCTGCCGAATGCTGGTGCCTTCACACCGTCTCTGTGGTCTCTGCCCTGTCCACCTGTGCATGCCAAATCAACAGGATTGTCTTTATGTGGACACATCTTATTCACATAAATACATTTCAAAATAAAAATACTGCTTCCACAGACAGAAAACTAGAACCAGCTGTTGTATATAAAGATAATAAAGGTAATCATTCATAAATACAATAAAAACAAAGCTATTTGTTCACACACCAGGCAGATACAAATGTCTGCCCCAAGCCTTGATGCAGTCAGGCGGGCGGAGCGCCTGTGATAGGACTGGTGCCCCGCTACGAAGAGACACCACAGAGGTTGTTTGCCANGTGCACACCTATCTAAACAAAGCGTTTCTTGCCTTGTATTCTAATTACTGGCATGTGTGACTCATTTCCTCCTAGACTAGAAGCTCCCTGAAGGCAAAGAACACGTCTGACTCATTCTCAAAGCCCCATAGCATTCAGTCCTTGCGAAAGGAAATACTGTTTGACTGGAACAACTGAGTCGCTAAATCCTAGCCCACATTTCCTCCTAAGAAAGCTATCCAAGAAATGTCAAGGCAATGCATTGAGCACTGGGTGTCAGGTAAAGAGAAGCGTCTCTCCAATACAGGACCCCATCATTTATTCCCCTGCCATGTCTGCTACTTACATCCAAGTCCATCTCCGGGTACTTCCGGCCCTTGCTTTTGCCTAGACACTTGGTTTTTCCTCCTTCGAGCAGCTGGCACCAGAATCCTTTCTTTGGATCAAACCTGTGGAGGTGGGGAAAGCCTTCATCGTTCCTCAGCCTGAAAACCGTCCTGGCACTCTCCAGCTCAGGGGCCAGACCCAGTAGGAGAAGCACGTTTAGTGGGGGTTCTTTTGCTTTTTAATAAATTCAATCTTTATCAAGAAATGCTCTATCTACAATTGTGTTTAAGCATGTGTATCACTGGAAAGTTGCTGTTGTTTAGTAAACTCCAGAACTGACAAAGCAAGACTGCCTTCAGAATCTGAAGTCATGCTGGGCCTTCCAGGGTATTTTGGGGAGAGCAGGTGCTATTACTGGGAGGGGAGGTATAGTGATATCAGAATTTAGTCCCAGATCAGCAACTATCTGGGGATTCTTGGGCATGAGGACAGCAGGAGAACAGTTTCCTTCTGGCAGGAGAGTGAGATGGGGGTTTCTGATTGGGTCACAGGGTAGGCATGGTGATGCTGAGGGCAGCTGTCATTTACTGAGATTAGTACATGCTGGGCACTGAGCCAAGAGCTCCACAAGACAGTGGCCCTTGGGAGGTAGGAATTATTATTATCTGTACCCTCAACCTATAGAGGAGGAAAGTAAGGCTTGAAGGAACTAAGACACAAGTTCAAAATCCCACAGTTAAGTAATGGGTCTGGAATCCTCACCCAGGCGTCTCTGCTGCCACAGCTATGCCCTTAGCTGCTGCTCCTCTCTACCCTCTGAGCAAAGGACTGACTTTCTTTCTCTACCTTCATTCTCCAAAGTAGGGAGACAGGGATATTCTTGCTGCAGGGGTTTCCAGAGAAGGTAGCTGGGGAAGGAGACTTTATTTCTCCTCCTGAGATCCCCTCATCCAGCTGTGTGTCACGGGTCTGTGATTCACCCTTGAAGACAGCCCCTCCTCAGCCCTGAGTCCCTCAACACAGGCTGGCACTTATTCACCTTGGGAGGGCATTCTCATTGTCCTTGCATTGGCTTTTTAAGTGATGAAAATTATTAACTGTTGACAATATTTATAGTATCTTTTTCCTTAAATTATATGTAAGTCATAAACTAATGCTGAGAAACCCTTAAGGGTATTAGAGCTGCTCATTGCTGGTCTAACTTAAACACTCTGAAAATGTTCAGTCCAGATTGAAAAGAACACCCTAGGGGAAGGACTACCAGAAGAGAACAGAGTCATCACCTCCCTTTTTCTTGAGTCAATACCTTTGTTTATATGACTCAAGTCATATTAACTTTTCTGCTAAACTGCCATCAGGGCCACGCATACCTCATACCTGCTGACTCTAATCTGTGTCTCTCTCCTAATCATTCCAGCCCCTGGCTTTTGGGCCCATGTGCTTGTTTAGGACATCCCCCTGCTGAAAGGCCAAGATAACACTCACGCCAACGTTTTGTGGTAGTCAACGGTGTTTGTCACCCCAAGGAACTTTTGCACTGTGTCCATCACTTTGGCAGGTTCTGTTCGCAGCAGTTTGCCATCCAAGACCAGAATCTGGGGAAAAAAAAAAGAAAAAGAAGAGTGTGATCTGAACCTGTTTTCACTCCGGTGGCCAACAGGCCCCCAGTCTTCTGGGTCAGCAGCCACGGTTATGGGTTGGGGACCCTACGCTCTGTAGAGTGCTTCCTCCTCCTCCTCGGACAGGAGGCGTCCCTGTGCCTCAGTCCTGGGCAGTCTTGCTCCCTGCCTTCTTCTGACTGACGCCATCTTCTCCCAGCATTTACTCCATCACCAAGACCCTGCCTTTCCCTCCTGCCCCTACGATACCACCCTCTCTGCCTCTCTCCACGTTTCTGGACTACATGTCACTCTCCTGCCTAAACCCTCCAAGGGTTTCCTTAAAAATGCCTTAGCAACCTGGCTGTTTACCTCTCCAACTGGGCTCTCCGTCCCTCCCTCCCAGGGCCTATTCCAGGGCTTTCTGGGTCCCCTTAGGGTTACAGAGCCTGCTGTGATGGGACAAGGGCTTGGGATAAACAAGACTGAAACCTTTGAAGATCCCAAAGACCTAAGTGTCTAACGACCGCATTTCTGGCCCTGTCACTGGTAAAAGAGATCTTGAGGCCCTCAGCTAACTGCCCCAAGTCAGTGCTATGGCTGCCCTTCCGAGGCTCGGGCCAGGCCTACCTGGTTGGCGTGAAAGGCGCTGAGCCAGCGCTCGATGTGGGTGGCGTACCAGCCAGGGACCAGGCAGCGGTTCTGGAGGGTGCGCAGTTTCAAGGATGCGTCGTGCCCAGCAGTGATCACCTCATGGAAAGTGTACTTCAGGGCTACCGGGTCATCGTGGGCTCGCTGGTGCTGCAGACAAGCAGGGAGAGAGGGTCAGTGTGTCGCATGGAGGCACCAAAAGGAGAGGCTTTTGTGGGGCAGTAACTAGGAGGGGGCCAGGACACTGAGCTGGAACCAGGAGCCCCAGCCTCAAGATCTGGCTCTACCTGCCATACCCTTTGACCTCAGGGAAGTCAGAGCCCCCTGGAGCCCAAGTTTCCCCATCTTTGCAAGACGGGAGTCAGCCTAGGTCAGAGCTGCCGAATGCTGGTGCCTTCACACCGTCTCTGTGGTCTCTGCCCTGTCCACCTGTGCATGCCAAATCAACAGGATTGTCTTTATGTGGACACATCTTATTCACATAAATACATTTCAAAATAAAAATACTGCTTCCACAGACAGAAAACTAGAACCAGCTGTTGTATATAAAGATAATAAAGGTAATCATTCATAAATACAATAAAAACAAAGCTATTTGTTCACACACCAGGCAGATACAAATGTCTGCCCCAAGCCTTGATGCAGTCAGGCGGGCGGAGCGCCTGTGATAGGACTGGTGCCCCGCTACGAAGAGACACCACAGAGGTTGTTTGCCATGACACAGTGAGACGGTGGCTGTCTAAAAGCCAGGAAGGGAGCTCTCATCAGGAACCAGATCGACTGGTACTTCAGTCTTGGACTTAAGATTTCTAGGCTCCAGGACTGTGAGAGAAAAATGCTGCTGTTTAAGCCACCCAATCTACAACATTTGCTGTGGTAGCCCAAGCAGACTAAAACAGAAGGATTGGGGAAGAACTGGAAAGGGGAAGACACCAGGTTTGAAGCACCTGAGATAATGCCCCGGGCAGTCGGCATCTGCAGAGGGCCAAAGTCCAGAGATCACCAGCATGTTCACCAGGGGTGACCCTCAGGAGCCCCCACACCCTCACTGAGCATCACACACAGCCTGGGCAGGGGCGGGGGACAGCCCCCCTCCTCCTGATCCCCCCTCTGAGGCAGGCCATCATCCTTCCCTTCCTCCAACACCTCCCTGGACCGTCCTGGGAGGAATCAGCCCCCCTCTCCTTATCCTACCTCTGCCACAGACAGAAGAAAGAACAGGGACTTAGACCTGGAGGAGCTGGGTTCAAAACACCAGCACATGAACTTGAACTAGTCACCGGCTTGATGAACCTTGGTCTTCTGTCTGTGAGAGGAAACAGAAAGCTCTCCGCCCTCTAGAGGGGGAGGTACATCAGGACAGAACCCGGACGCCTCCACCCAGGGCTGCTTTCCCTCTGTCTCCTTCTCCTTCCTCTTTCCTCCTCCCATAAATACAGATGGTCAGTCTCTGCTCATCGCCGGGGCACAGGGTAAGGGGCAGCAGGGCACAAAAGAGATATGGCTTCTGTTCCCCCGGGATCAAAGCCCAGAGGAAAGGAGAATATTGGGGTATAGACAGAAAGTCCTAGAGAAGTGAGAGGAAGAGTGAGGCTGCACACCAGGCTTGGGAGGGAGAGGAAGGGAGAGGTCTGTGGGGGGATCTGCACCCAGACTCCTACCAGCCTGTGGTCACAATGAAGCCCCAGAAAGGAAGCTCAGAGTGTGGTCAGGCCTACAGTAGGACCAGCTCTAGAGCAGGAAGCCCCCGACCCTGGCATAAGCATAATTCCAGCAAGACTGGCAGGTAGGGGAGGAAATCCCCCAAAAGCCCCGAGCCTAAGCTTTCCTATAAGCCCAGTGGAAAGGTGCTCAGAAAAAATTCAGTCAGGTCATTGATATTAAAGGAAATTCTAGTTCTTACACAATCAAGTAGAAACTAGAAGTTGCGTTCCGTCACACAAACCATAGTTCAGGTAACTTCCTTACCTGATCAGGCATTTGCATCCTCCACTAGGAATGACAGGTCCTGTGTTCTGTCCTTCTCTGAATTCCCACCCCCACCCAGAGCCCAGTGAGGAGGCCACAGAGAGCATGAAGCCCAGATCACTGTTCACCAAATCCTGGCTTCAGCAAGACAAAACCAGCCTCCGGCTCTACTTGGAGAATCAGAGTCAGAGCAGGTTCCCAGATGAAGCTGGGAGGGGGCGCAGGTAACTTGGCTGGGACTCAGCATGGGTTTCTGCCTGGCTCCTCCTCTGGGCTGGGGGCACAGTGGAAGGGACCCTGTTCTTACCCACCGGTGCACTGCAGGAGCCAGCTGAGGGCGAGCACAAAGACGACGCAGGATAAGTGTTTGCTGATATTTATTAGTGGCTGAGTGGCAGACACAGCCCGTGCCACTGCCCAGGGGCCCTCCCCAGCTCACCTGGTACCAGGAGTAGGCTCGGTCCGCTGGGTTGATGAGGATGGTCAGGACCTTGGCCTTGGGTAACAGGGCAGCTGCCCGCCGGGGAGCCACTTCCGAATCAAAGTAGTTGGCGCTTTTCTCAAAGTAGAAGTCAGAGGTGGTGTTGGAGGGGATAGGGAAGAATTCCATGTACCTGCAGGAAGCCCACAGAAGAGGGCTCACAGGCAAGATTCAGGACGAGGGGCCTGGGGAACGCAGCTGGGAGGCCCAGGCTCACTGGGGGGTGGAACGTGAGAACGCAAGCAGGCACGCTGCTCTCAGTCTAACGAGGACTCACTTGGCAGGATCTGAGACGGAGTAGCCAGTGGCAGACTCCATCTTATGAATCAGTTCCTTTTTCAGGAGACCTCGGGATCAAGAGGATCTGAAGACTTGTGGCTGTGATGAGTGTGGCGGGGCTGGGGGTGGGAGGAGGTGTGTACGCATGGGAAGGGGTTGTGTCTTGTCTTCTTAAATGGGACACTCCCAGAGTGAAACTGACAGGGCCCTAACCCTCACTGCCACTAGGGGGCGAGCAGGGATGCTTCTGACCCGGGGAACCCCAGCACTGAGGGGGAGGACGCCCTCTGCTGCCTCCAGGCTGCAGGGTTTCCTTCCTGACCTGATGGTACTTTCTAAGCTGCTACTGTAGACCAGCAGACGAGGGGTGGCGACTGACTGCCTGCCATCTGTCCCCTCACACTCTGCCTGCCTCATATGGGTGAACTTCACAGCTTCCCAGATGAACCTCCCACATCCTGCCCAGAGTGACTGTCCACACCAGTCCTCTGAGATCACCTCTAGGTTGAGGGCCCCTCAGAAAACAAAATAAACACACTCCAGACCCTCCCAGGGGCACCTACTCATGCAAAACGGAGCTACAGCTTCAGAAGTTTCTGGGAACCAAAGCCCACAGAGCCCATCTTAGTTAAGGGCATAGGATCCCTACTCTATCCTGTGAGGTGAGGTTTCTCCTAGGTAGTCCCAGGGACCCATTTATCAGATTTCAGAGTTACCTGGGGACCTGGGAGATTTCTGTACCCATACAAACAAAATATCTGGAGTGGAGCTGAGAAATTGCTAGTTCTCTCACATTTCCAAAATTTCTTTATAAAATAGCACCCTTATGTTCACAATCCATTGTTGGTTATACTTAAAGGGAGAAAGCTCTGAGAAAGAAGCTTTTTTGCTAAGTCTGTAGCAAAGCCATCTGGCAGCAAACCCTGACTTCAGAATCTTACTTGGCATAAATGTTCACATACTTTGCTACAGATATATTAATAAACTTGCTAATGGGTGCTGCCCCAGACCTTGGTGAAGGTGCTGTTAAATATGCTATGTCCCTCTAAATCCAGAAAGAGGTGATTTCCAATCATGCATCTGGTTACAGTGAATTTTAGATAAGAGATTGTGGCAGTATCGGAGAGAGAAAAAGACAGCTAGACTGCCTGACAGATGACTGAAAGAAAGAAACAGAAAGAGGCTGCTGGAAATACACAGAGAAATACCAAAAAACAGAATAACGCCCATGAGGTCTCTACTCAGGTAAACCACAGACATAAAAATAATAATAAACAAGACATGTATAAGGTTAGAAAAGACAAATAAGAGAAACATGGTGTGGAAGCATCCCCCGCAGCACCCATACCCTGGGGTAGCCTCTGGTGACAGCGTCTGGTAGCAATCTACAACTCCAGCCATGCTCCCAGGAGACTCTCTGAAGACCTAACGAGCCACCTCTGAAGGGCTCACAAGAACGCCTCCTGCTACACGGTCAGTCACACAAAGTGGAAAAGGCCAGCTTTCCGGTCAGAACACCTGAATTTTAAGCCCTGCTCTGTCCTCAGCTCTCAGGGCCTCAGGCGTGTCCCTCTTCTCTTCTTGGACTCGTGAAGGTAAGGAAGGGGAGGGACTCTAACGTCTAGTATTCCCTGAGTCCAGGCAATAATACAAAGGGCAAAGGGCTTCCTCATCAAGTGTCCCATCTGTGTGCAGACTCCAACATCATGACTCAAGGGTCACCACACTTTGTCCCTGTTTACAGGAACTGGCTGCGTGTGAGCAAGCGCCAGCTGCTTCCTGCTGTGGCCTCAGCAGGCCTCCTCCTTGGCAGCCTCCACGGCGGCCGTCCTGTCCCACTGCTGACAGAAAGACCCACTCACCAGTCGATGCCTTTGTGATAGTTGTGGCCGTTAAAAAACTGGATCTCCTCAAAGGTCTCGGAGCTGGGGTAGTTGCTGCTGAGGTCAGGGTGCATGCCCAGGAACAGATAGAGGGCGGTGGTGCCTGCAGGGAAGAAAGGCGGGTGAGACCTGGGCCCAGGCCCCCAGCGAAAAGATAGTCTGAAATCCTGGGTTCTGGTCCTGGCTCTCCGTTACTCACCCGGAGACACTGGCAAAGTCCCTTCTCTTCTCTGGGTTTAGTTTCTTCATCTCTACCATGAGGGAAACACACTATAACTCAGGACAGGCAAACACAGAGCTTGCAGGAGGGCACCCCAACTCTTGAATCCACTGCAGACATCACTAGCCCATCACAGCACTCTTCATCACAAATACTTGGCCTCAGAATCTTTCTCAGCACTGTACTCCGTCATTCACATCCACTTGATTACTGTCCCCTCAAAACCCCAGAAGAAGATGGTTTCTGCTGGCCCCTTCAAGCCCTGGGCTTAGGTCCTCTCTGGCACTTGGGAGGAACTCAAGGACAAGGGAGTTCCAGACTCACCAGTCTGCTGGTGTGAAATTCTTGAAGGGCTAAAAATCTGGCCCAGATGCCTCCTCTTTGAGTGCCCTTCCTTCACTCACACTCCCTCCCCATTCAACAGTACAGGGCTGACCCTCTCCCTTTAGAGAGTCCATTCCTTTCCTACACAGATCTACAGTTAACATGCTTTAATGAGAGGTTTCAGAAGAGAAGAGACTACAGAGTTCGGTGGTTGAGAGTATATATTTTGGGGGCACAGAGACCAGAGTTCCAGACCTGGATATGCTATCTCCTAACTAAATGTGTTAGAGAAAGTGACAAGTTCTGTGAGCCTGGACTGTTTGTCTGTAACGTGGGAACAGCCATCCATACCATGCAGTGTGCATGTCACCACTGCAGACAGTCCTAACTTGTCACAGTCTCTTTGCCTTGACCCAGTTTTGCCAAGCACTGCTCAGTCTTGCAAAGCATCTGATCTGGGCTTCTCTGCTTGGACTCAGAAACTCCCAAGAGGACACCAAGAGAGCTCCCTGAGGCTGTGGTTCACAACAGGAGAATTCAATGCCCAATCTCTACCCTTCCCACTTCCACGCTGATGGGCAACTCATGGTCACCCCAGCTTCAGTCCCACTTCCTGGGAAAGAGTGTATAGATTACTGGAGAGTGGGACCAGGGCATGACGGTCCCCAGAATTCTGTGGCTGGGAGAGCAGGGGAAGCTGTCAAGACAGTAAGGAAAGCTGGTCAAGAGTGGAGAGACCTGCCTGTTTTCTGGGGGCCAATGATGAGGAGCTTTGGGAAGCGGTCACACGTCTTCTCCTTGGACCAGATGTCCTTATGGCGTTTGTCTTCGCAGGGATCCTAAAATGACAGTGGAAGAGATGTCAGGGCGGGGCGGAAGAATGGACTCAGTGAATGGATTCCAGACTCCCGCTGCACATGGACATGTGGCTCTTATAGCCCTGAGTGACGAGTATAACTGCACATGTCCTTGCCACATCCCCACCTCAGGACACTGAGCTATTGGTAGGTAGCAACGATTTCAGGTCAGTCTCCCACTCCCAGACAAAGCCTTAGAAAATGCTCACCCCAGCACTTGGCACATAACAGGAGCTCACAGGCTCCTACTGTTGAATTTAAAAGCTCAGCAAGAGGTCAGAAAACTTTCTCTATGAAGTATAGTAAATCTTTTGAAATGTTTATTAAATATTTTAGGCTTGGGTATTATCCGGTCTCTGCTATTTGAGCTTGAAAGTAGTCACAGACAGTATGCACAAGAATGAGCATAGCCATGTTCCAATAAAACTTTATTTACAAAAATAAGACCACAGGCCATACTGACTTAAAAGATAAGCTGTGGACACCTGGTCTGAACTGTGAGACCATCAGTTCAAGCTTCTGCTCCTAGTTTTTGACAGTCCCCACTGGGGCAGACAGCCGAAGCGGAAATGATGCTCAGCTGTGGAAGTGTCTGGCGGTAAAATTAAAGTCTGATACAGTAAAGAACAATATTGCACAGGAACCTGGAATATTAGGTCCATGAATCAAGGTAAATTGCACATGGTCAAGCAGGAGATGGCAACAGTGAATATCAACATCTTAAGTCAGTGAACTAAAGTGAAGGGAATGGGCNGCCAAAGTCCAGAGATCACCAGCATGTTCACCAGGGGTGACCCTCAGGAGCCCCCACACCCTCACTGAGCATCACACACAGCCTGGGCAGGGGCGGGGGACAGCCCCCCTCCTCCTGATCCCCCCTCTGAGGCAGGCCATCATCCTTCCCTTCCTCCAACACCTCCCTGGACCGTCCTGGGAGGAATCAGCCCCCCTCTCCTTATCCTACCTCTGCCACAGACAGAAGAAAGAACAGGGACTTAGACCTGGAGGAGCTGGGTTCAAAACACCAGCACATGAACTTGAACTAGTCACCGGCTTGATGAACCTTGGTCTTCTGTCTGTGAGAGGAAACAGAAAGCTCTCCGCCCTCTAGAGGGGGAGGTGCATCAGGACAGAACCCGGACGCCTCCACCCAGGGCTGCTTTCCCTCTGTCTCCTTCTCCTTCCTCTTTCCTCCTCCCATAAATACAGATGGTCAGTCTCTGCTCATCGCCGGGGCACAGGGTAAGGGGCAGCAGGGCACAAAAGAGATATGGCTTCTGTTCCCCCGGGATCAAAGCCCAGAGGAAAGGAGAATATTGGGGTATAGACAGAAAGTCCTAGAGAAGTGAGAGGAAGAGTGAGGCTGCACACCAGGCTTGGGAGGGAGAGGAAGGGAGAGGTCTGTGGGGGGATCTGCACCCGGACTCCTACCAGCCTGTGGTCACAATGAAGCCCCAGAAAGGAAGCTCAGAGTGTGGTCAGGCCTACAGTAGGACCAGCTCTAGAGCAGGAAGCCCCCGACCCTGGCATAAGCATAATTCCAGCAAGACTGGCAGGTAGGGGAGGAAATCCCCCAAAAGCCCCGAGCCTAAGCTTTCCTATAAGCCCAGTGGAAAGGTGCTCAGAAAAAATTCAGTCAGGTCATTGATATTAAAGGAAATTCTAGTTCTTACACAATCAAGTAGAAACTAGAAGTTGCGTTCCGTCACACAAACCACAGTTCAGGTAACTTCCTTACCTGATCAGGCATTTGCATCCTCCACTAGGAATGACAGGTCCTGTGTTCTGTCCTTCTCTGAATTCCCACCCCCACCCAGAGCCCAGTGAGGAGGCCACAGAGAGCATGAAGCCCAGATCACTGTTCACCAAATCCTGGCTTCAGCAAGACAAAACCAGCCTCCGGCTCTACTTGGAGAATCAGAGTCAGAGCAGGTTCCCAGATGAAGCTGGGAGGGGGCGCAGGTAACTTGGCTGGGACTCAGCATGGGTTTCTGCCTGGCTCCTCCTCTGGGCTGGGGGCACAGTGGAAGGGACCCTGTTCTTACCCACCGGTGCACTGCAGGAGCCAGCTGAGGGCGAGCACAAAGACGACGCAGGATAAGTGTTTGCTGATATTTATTAGTGGCTGAGTGGCAGACACAGCCCGTGCCACTGCCCAGGGGCCCTCCCCAGCTCACCTGGTACCAGGAGTAGGCTCGGTCCGCTGGGTTGATGAGGATGGTCAGGACCTTGGCCTTGGGTAACAGGGCAGCTGCCCGCCGGGGAGCCACTTCCGAATCAAAGTAGTTGGCGCTTTTCTCAAAGTAGAAGTCAGAGGTGGTGTTGGAGGGGATAGGGAAGAATTCCATGTACCTGCAGGAAGCCCACAGAAGAGGGCTCACAGGCAAGATTCAGGACGAGGGGCCTGGGGAACGCAGCTGGGAGGCCCAGGCTCACTGGGGGGTGGAACGTGAGAACGCAAGCAGGCACGCTGCTCTCAGTCTAACGAGGACTCACTTGGCAGGATCTGAGACGGAGTAGCCAGTGGCAGACTCCATCTTATGAATCAGTTCCTTTTTCAGGAGACCTCGGGATCAAGAGGATCTGAAGACTTGTGGCTGTGATGAGTGTGGCGGGGCTGGGGGTGGGAGGAGGTGTGTACGCATGGGAAGGGGTTGTGTCTTGTCTTCTTAAATGGGACACTCCCAGAGTGAAACTGACAGGGCCCTAACCCTCACTGCCACTAGGGGGCGAGCAGGGATGCTTCTGACCCGGGGAACCCCAGCACTGAGGGGGAGGACGCCCTCTGCTGCCTCCAGGCTGCAGGGTTTCCTTCCTGACCTGATGGTACTTTCTAAGCTGCTACTGTAGACCAGCAGACGAGGGGTGGCGACTGACTGCCTGCCATCTGTCCCCTCACACTCTGCCTGCCTCATATGGGTGAACTTCACAGCTTCCCAGATGAACCTCCCACATCCTGCCCAGAGTGACTGTCCACACCAGTCCTCTGAGATCACCTCTAGGTTGAGGGCCCCTCAGAAAACAAAATAAACACACTCCAGACCCTCCCAGGGGCACCTACTCATGCAAAACGGAGCTACAGCTTCAGAAGTTTCTGGGAACCAAAGCCCACAGAGCCCATCTTAGTTAAGGGCATAGGATCCCTACTCTATCCTGTGAGGTGAGGTTTCTCCTAGGTAGTCCCAGGGACCCATTTATCAGATTTCAGAGTTACCTGGGGACCTGGGAGATTTCTGTACCCATACAAACAAAATATCTGGAGTGGAGCTGAGAAATTGCTAGTTCTCTCACATTTCCAAAATTTCTTTATAAAATAGCATCTTTATGTTCACAATCCATTGTTGGTTATACCTAAAGGGAGAAAGCTCTGAGAAAGAAGCTTTTTTGCTAAGTCTGTAGCAAAGCCATCTGGCAGCAAACCCTGACTTCAGAATCTTACTTGGCATAAATGTTCACATACTTTGCTACAGATATATTAATAAACTTGCTAATGGGTGCTGCCCCAGACCTTGGTGAAGGTGCTGTTAAATATGCTATGTCCCTCTAAATCCAGAAAGAGGTGATTTCCAATCATGCATCTGGTTACAGTGAATTTTAGATAAGAGATTGTGGCAGTATCGGAGAGAGAAAAAGACAGCTAGACTGCCTGACAGATGACTGAAAGAAAGAAACAGAAAGAGGCTGCTGGAAATACACAGAGAAATACCAAAAAACAGAATAACGCCCATGAGGTCTCTACTCAGGTAAACCACAGACATAAAAATAATAATAAACAAGACATGTGTAAGGTTAGAAAAGACAAATAAGAGAAACATGGTGTGGAAGCATCCCCCGCAGCACCCATACCCTGGGGTAGCCTCTGGTGACAGCGTCTGGTAGCAATCTACAACTCCAGCCATGCTCCCAGGAGACTCTCTGAAGACCTAACGAGCCACCTCTGAAGGGCTCACAAGAACGCCTCCTGCTACACGGTCAGTCACACAAAGTGGAAAAGGCCAGCTTTCCGGTCAGAACACCTGAATTTTAAGCCCTGCTCTGTCCTCAGCTCTCAGGGCCTCAGGCGTGTCCCTCTTCTCTTCTTGGACTCGTGAAGGTAAGGAAGGGGAGGGACTCTAACGTCTAGTATTCCCTGAGTCCAGGCAATAATACAAAGGGCAAAGGGCTTCCTCATCAAGTGTCCCATCTGTGTGCAGACTCCAACATCATGACTCAAGGGTCACCACACTTTGTCCCTGTTTACAGGAACTGGCTGCGTGTGAGCAAGCGCCAGCTGCTTCCTGCTGTGGCCTCAGCAGGCCTCCTCCTTGGCAGCCTCCACGGCGGCCGTCCTGTCCCACTGCTGACAGAAAGACCCACTCACCAGTCGATGCCTTTGTGATAGTTGTGGCCGTTAAAAAACTGGATCTCCTCAAAGGTCTCGGAGCTGGGGTAGTTGCTGCTGAGGTCAGGGTGCATGCCCAGGAACAGATAGAGGGCGGTGGTGCCTGCAGGGAAGAAAGGCGGGTGAGACCTGGGCCCAGGCCCCCAGCGAAAAGATAGTCTGAAATCCTGGGTTCTGGTCCTGGCTCTCCGTTACTCACCCGGAGACACTGGCAAAGTCCCTTCTCTTCTCTGGGTTTAGTTTCTTCATCTCTACCATGAGGGAAACACACTATAACTCAGGACAGGCAAACACAGAGCTTGCAGGAGGGCACCCCAACTCTTGAATCCACTGCAGACATCACTAGCCCATCACAGCACTCTTCATCACAAATACTTGGCCTCAGAATCTTTCTCAGCACTGTACTCCGTCATTCACATCCACTTGATTACTGTCCCCTCAAAACCCCAGAAGAAGATGGTTTCTGCTGGCCCCTTCAAGCCCTGGGCTTAGGTCCTCTCTGGCACTTGGGAGGAACTCAAGGACAAGGGAGTTCCAGACTCACCAGTCTGCTGGTGTGAAATTCTTGAAGGGCTAAAAATCTGGCCCAGATGCCTCCTCTTTGAGTGCCCTTCCTTCACTCACACTCCTTCCCCATTCAACAGTACAGGGCTGACCCTCTCCCTTTAGAGAGTCCATTCCTTTCCTACACAGATCTGCAGTTAACATGCTTTAATGAGAGGTTTCAGAAGAGAAGAGACTACAGAGTTCGGTGGTTGAGAGTATATATTTTGGGGGCACAGAGACCAGAGTTCCAGACCTGGATATGCTATCTCCTAACTAAATGTGTTAGAGAAAGTGACAAGTTCTGTGAGCCTGGACTGTTTGTCTGTAACGTGGGAACAGCCATCCATACCATGCAGTGTGCATGTCACCACTGCAGACAGTCCTAACTTGTCACAGTCTCTTTGCCTTGACCCAGTTTTGCCAAGCACTGCTCAGTCTTGCAAAGCATCTGATCTGGGCTTCTCTGCTTGGACTCAGAAACTCCCAAGAGGACACCAAGAGAGCTCCCTGAGGCTGTGGTTCACAACAGGAGAATTCAATGCCCAATCTCTACCCTTCCCACTTCCACGCTGATGGGCAACNCTCTGCTTGGACTCAGAAACTCCCAAGAGGACACCAAGAGAGCTCCCTGAGGCTGTGGTTCACAACAGGAGAATTCAATGCCCAATCTCTACCCTTCCCACTTCCACGCTGATGGGCAACTCATGGTCACCCCAGCTTCAGTCCCACTTCCTGGGAAAGAGTGTATAGATTACTGGAGAGTGGGACCAGGGCATGACGGTCCCCAGAATTCTGTGGCTGGGAGAGCAGGGGAAGCTGTCAAGACAGTAAGGAAAGCTGGTCAAGAGTGGAGAGACCTGCCTGTTTTCTGGGGGCCAATGATGAGGAGCTTTGGGAAGCGGTCACACGTCTTCTCCTTGGACCAGATGTCCTTATGGCGTTTGTCTTCGCAGGGATCCTAAAATGACAGTGGAAGAGATGTCAGGGCGGGGCGGAAGAATGGACTCAGTGAATGGATTCCAGACTCCCGCTGCACATGGACATGTGGCTCTTATAGCCCTGAGTGACGAGTATAACTGCACATGTCCTTGCCACATCCCCACCTCAGGACACTGAGCTATTGGTAGGTAGCAACGATTTCAGGTCAGTCTCCCACTCCCAGACAAAGCCTTAGAAAATGCTCACCCCAGCACTTGGCACATAACAGGAGCTCACAGGCTCCTACTGTTGAATTTAAAAGCTCAGCAAGAGGTCAGAAAACTTTCTCTATGAAGTATAGTAAATCTTTTGAAATGTTTATTAAATATTATAGGCTTGGGTATTATCCGGTCTCTGCTATTTGAGCTTGAAAGTAGTCACAGACAGTATGCACAAGAATGAGCATAGCCATGTTCCAATAAAACTTTATTTACAAAAATAAGACCACAGGCCATACTGACTTAAAAGATAAGCTGTGGACACCTGGTCTGAACTGTGAGACCATCAGTTCAAGCTTCTGCTCCTAGTTTTTGACAGTCCCCACTGGGGCAGACAGCCGAAGCGGAAATGATGCTCAGCTGTGGAAGTGTCTGGCGGTAAAATTAAAGTCTGATACAGTAAAGAACAATATTGCACAGGAACCTGGAATATTAGGTCCATGAATCAAGGTAAATTGCACATGGTCAAGCAGGAGATGGCAACAGTGAATATCAACATCTTAAGTCAGTGAACTAAAGTGAAGGGAATGGGCAAATTTAATTCAGATGATTATTATATCTACTACTGTGGGCAAGAATCCCTTAGAAGAAATGGAGTAGCCCTCATAGTCAAAGAAAGAGTCTAAAATGCAGTACTTAGGTGCAGTCTCAAAAACAACAGGAAGATCTCGGTTCGTTTCCAAGGCAAACCACTCAGCATCACAGTAATACAAGCCTATGCCCCAACCACTAATGTTGAAGAAGATGAACTTGAACAGTTCTATGAAGACCTACAAGATCTTTTAGAACTAACACCAAAAAAAGATGTCCTTATCATCANCATAAAGGAGGCTGAGGGCCAAAGAATTGATGCTTTCGAACTGTGCTGGAAAAGACTCTTGAGAGTCCCTTGGACTGCAAAGAGATCAAACCAGTCAATCCTAAAGGAAATCAGTCCTGAATACTCATTGGAATGACTGATGCTGAAGTTCAAATACTTTGGCCATGTGATGCAAAGAGCAGATTCATCAGAAAAGACCCTGATGCTGGGAAAGACTGAGGGCAGGAGAAGCGGGCGACAGAGGATGAGATGGTTGGAAGGCATCATCCATTGACTCAATGGACGTGAGTTTGAGCAAACTCCAGGGGACAGCGAAGGACAGGGAAGCCTGGTGTGCCACAGTCCATGGGGTTGCAAAGAGTTGGACTCGAATGAGCAACTGAACAACTGGGGCAGACTTCCCAAAGGACTGTCCCTTAAGCTCTCTGACTGGCCCCCTTTCCCAGGCTCAGAGCCTACTGGAGTGAGAAGGGACGTAACAGACTGAGTCCAGGCAGGCCAGCAGCTGCTTCCCACACTCATTTATACCATGTCCACCTACAGTTCTATGATGCTGTTTTCACAGGCTGTGAGTGTGCATTCACATAGGTTCTGCATGGGAGGTCTCATGTGCACAAGAACAGTGACAGTGGCCCCGTGGTGAGCAAGTGTACACCTGAGTTTACACTCGAGAGAATATACGGGCCTGAGGACCGAGTCCCTGAGCCTGTGCCTGGAGTGCAGGCCTGTGGGTGCTGGGCCTTCCCTCCCTGCAGCGAGGTATCCAGGCCAACCAGCCCACTCACCTGCCAGAGCGGGTCCTTCTCCTCGGAGAAGATCTGGAAGTACTTCTGGGCCAGCTGCACCGGGGGCAGCGTCTGCAGCCGGAGGTTGGTCCAGGAGTGCAGGAAGCGTACCAGGTGCTTGAAGGTGTACAGGCCCAGGCGGTCATTTCCGTAGTTGGACAGGTGTGTCATGAAGATGCTAATCTGCTCCAGGGAGGAAGATGGGAGGCAGGGGCTGTCAGCCTCTGAGCCTCCTTCACTACCTTCACCCCCACTTCTGACCTGCTGGCCTTGCTTAAGCTTATGGAGCCACTCGATGACCAGTCCACGGTTCACCAGGGCCATCGGTAAACTTGCCACATGACCTTGGACTAGGTGCACAAGGTGAATCCAGTCTGACACCAAGCACAGCAGCCCCGAAAGGGAAGCTGACCTCCTGTGCAGACACGTGGGTGCTCTTTTGTACTTTTTTGGCAGGAAGGTGAAGGGGTACATGAACCATAGGAATATACAGTTACCCCATAAAGCTGATAACATCACCACTTGATATCTAACATTATCAAAGCACGGATGATTATTTCCATTTTACAGGTAAGGAAAGAGGCCCAGGAAAAGAGATGAAAAGTTTAAAATGCACTCTACATTTATAGCGAGTGCTTTTTAAACTATATATATATATATAACTACATATATATAAATGTATACAGATAGTGATAGTTTAACATATTCAGTTTATTATATATGTTAATATGCAATATTTATAAATTTATACACACACAAGGATTGGAAAAAGAACATGGAGAAAAATGCCAACACTATTGTACAGAAGTGCAAGATGATAAAAGTAAACAAAAGCTGCTCAGATTCTCTGCCAAGGTCACACAGCATGTGGGGATAGGGCCTGGGCTGGAATGCAGGTTTTCTAACTACCAGCTGCACACCTGCTCCCACCCTCCCCCAGGGATGGCGGTCCGGCAGCCCCTCCTCACCGCCAGCCAAGGGCTGGGGAGCACTCACAGGGTTTAGCAGCACGGTCAGGAAGAGCTCGCCCCCATTGATGATCTTGTCCAGCTCACTGGAGCCACCCGGGTACTCGTTGTAGAAGATGGTGTGTGTGAAGAGGCCGCAGGTCTGCCGCGGGAGGACCTGGGGATGGGGTGGGAGAGAAGCTGTGGCTTCTCCAGGTCCGGATGGTGGCAGGCAGGGTCCTGCCAGAGAGGCAGCCTCCTATATGGCCACACAGCCCCCACCCTTGGGGGTCTTCCCCAACAAAGAACGTCTGCAGCCTGTGACAGTCCCCCAAGTGAGCCCACCCAGCCTTGCCAGTTTACATACGTAAATACTTTTCACGTTTCTCTGTACAAAATGAGCAGACTCCAAGGTAACAGGGACTGGCAAGGGAGAATCTTTCTGGCAACCTGGCCTGTGTGCCCAGCAAGGGCCCCTGCCCTCTCTAGAGCAGCACCCCCAGGCACGCTCTGTGACTCCTCTCCTGGCTTTAGCACTTGCCTCATGGCACTCTCGGTTCTGCACTGAATTAGCTGTTTCTTATGTGATCCACCCTCTCCGTCACCATCTTCAGCCCCAGAGTCAGTAGGAATGTCTGAAAGGAGGAGGTCAGTGGACGGATGGATGGAGGTGTGACTCTGGCCTTCCCACAGCTGCCCATCTGGACTGATGAGAACTATCCAGCCACTCCAGCGGCTGAGGTAAAAAACTGGGAATAATCTTTCTCTCTTATATGCTATATCCAACTCATCAGCAGTTCCTGTATGCTCTAACTACTAAATAAGTCCAGAATCTGAACACATTCCAGCACTGCACCCTGGGCCAAGCCACTGCACCTCAACCGGAAGACTGCAGCGGCCTCCATCTGCTCCCCACTTTATCCCCTAGCAGCCAGGATGATGGAGATCCTTTTAATTTATGAGTCAGGTCATCAGAGCACTCCACTCAAAACCCTCCCACCACAGATTAAAGCTCAAGCCCATCCAGGGGTGTTAGTTGCCCTATGTGACCCAGTCCACCAATCACCCTTCTGACCTCATCTCCTGCCACCTCCCAGCTTGTCTTCCAGCCATGGTTGCCTGTTAGTTGTTCCTCAAAACCACCTGCCCAAGCCTGCCTCACGGCCTTTGCGCTTGTCTCCTCCGCCATGCATGCTCTTCCCCATGTAGCAGCATGGCTCCACCCCCAAAAGACTCTCCCCTAGCCATCCTGTTTAAGTTTCTTCTTTTCCTGCATGCATGCTAAGTCATTTCGGTCATGACCAACTCTGCAATCCCTATGGCCCATAGCCCTCCAGGCTCCTCTGTCCATGGGATTATCCAGGCAAGAATACTGGACTGGCTTGCCAGGCCCTCCTCCAGGGATCTTCCCAACCCAGGGATCAAAGCCTCTTAGGTCTCCCTGCACTGGCAGGTAGGTTCTTTACCACTAGCACCACCTGGGAAGCCCTCTCCTCTTCTGAGCACACCCTTTCTCCATCCCCCTGCTTGATTCTTCTCCACAGCACTTATACTATCTGACCATTATATACTTTACACAGTTACGAATGCACAGTCTCCTATCACTAGAATGTCAGGTCTACAAAGGTGGGGACGTCTGTTGACTTTGTGCATTTCAGTATTCTCAGTGTGTAAAAAAGAGACAGACACATTTCACGTAAGCCAACAAATGGATGAGACAGAGGCCTGTCCCAGGGCCTCACCAGAGGCCTCTTAAAAAATGTTCAGCCACCTGATCCTGTCACAAAAGCATAAGAGTCGCTCACTAAAGAGGCAGACTGGCCTCCTCCCTCCCTGGGATCGAGAGCCTCAGGTGACAGATGGGACAGCAGAAACCCCTAACCAGGTCCCCAGAGTCCTGCCTCTCAGGCTCCGGGCCGCACTTACCATGATGCCATTGTGGATGAAACCACGACGGTAGCGGGCTGGCTTCAGGTGGGGGTACTCCTCAGTGCTGGTCACGCGGATGTTCCACACCTGCTTCCAAGCCTCATAGAGCTGCACGTGCACAGGGTACACGCCCGAGTGGTGGGGTGCCACCGCATACCCCATGTCTGTGGGAATGCCATGCTCCTGGGGAGAGGAGGGCCAGGGCAGGGTGAGCACAGGGCTCCTGCTCCTCTGGGCCTTACTTCCCCTTTGTAGGGCAGGGGAGAGAAGTCAGAGACTAGGACGGCAGGGTGGCAGGTCCGAGACCTCGAGGTGCACATGGGGAAGCTGAGGCTCGGGGCCCAGAGTCTCGGAGGAAAGCACCAGCCAAGCCGGGACTTCAACTCTCAGCCTAGTGCTCACTTCCTCCTGCTCCAGGAGTGAGGAGCAAGGATGGGCACCCTTCTGCCTTCGTGGTCTCTATGACTGGCTGGTGGCTCAGGGGGCACTAGCACCAGGCCTTATTCTCTCCTTGCTGGGCACCTCCTCCAGCTGCCCAGGGCTCCTAGTCTAGCCTCAAGACAAGAGCTTGGCCTCTGGAAGCCAACAGTCCTGCGTTTAAGTTCTGGTTAGACCTCTTATAAGCTAGGCTGGCCTCCCTGAGCTTCCATTTCTTATCTAAAATGATGCTATCGAGATACCAGGCTCTTGGGTATCAATGAGTCTTCAATGAGACAGAGGCTATAAAGATGTAAATAAAAAGCTGTCACATGGAACTGCAAAAGCAGCAGGAGGCCAGCAGTTCTGACCTCCAGTCCAGCCCCAAGCCCACCCAGCTCTGCCCTGTAGGGAATCTTACTCACGACAGCGAACTTCTTGTTCAAGGCCATCTGCTCAGCCAGCACAGACTGGTTGTGGAAAAGGTGGGGCTGCATGTGGCTCCACATGTGGGGGAACCACCAGAACTCCTTCACGTATGACAGTAGCAGGTCATCCCCCGCATCCTCAGCATCAGTACCTACAGCCCAAGTACAGGCAGCTCAGCCCAGGCCACCTGCCTCAAGGCCCAGGGATGGGCGTGGAAGGCCACTGCCCACCCAAAAGTTGCTCCGAGCAGTTCTATGAGCTATGGAGCAGCACAGAAAGAGCCCCAGTCCAGGTCCTGGAACCATGCGGCCTTGAGTCAGTGGATGACTTTGGCCAAGTTCTCTCCGTATTTGGGCCCTCAAGGTCTCTCTGAGCAATATGCAGTTCAGATACAATGATCCCAATGGTTTCCTCTAGCTCTGACTTACTTGCTGCGATTTTATTCCTGTTTTTCTGTTGTGTTGTCTTTTACTTATTAACTTATAGATGTTTCTTGTATATATACAGGATGTGTAAGCTGTCTTGTGTATATCACCACAACGACCTCTGATATGCTAAGGGTTGTGTGTGTGTGGCTCAGCCATCTCTGACTCTTTGCAACCCAATGGACTGCAGCCTGCCAGGCTCCTCTCTCCGTGGAATTTTCCAGGCAAGAATACTAGAGCGGGTTGCCATTTCCTACTCCAAGGGGTGGAACCTGCCTCTCTTGTGTCTCCTGCACTGGCAGGCAGATTCTATACCACTAGTGCCAGCTGGGAAGCCTTGTTAAGGGCTAAGAACATAAAAATACTGACAAACAACCCAATGTTGCTCTTATTTGGCTTTGGTGCTAAGCTGCAGACTTTCCTCCCAGAGCTGCAGACTAGGAGGGTTTGCCTGTTAAGAAAGGCTGTCCTCACTGTGGCCCAAGAAGGTGGCAGCTCAAGTGAATACTCACTACAGATGACCATTCATGGGCTCTTCCCTCCTGCCCAGTCCTGAAGGGTAGCATGTGAGGAACGAGGGAGAGTCACCAAGAGGAGGGCAAGTATGAACCAGACAGCCCTCAGCCTTCAACCTCAACCCTTAAGACATGAAAATAAACTCATTCCAGGCAAAGAAGAGGATAAAACCCCACAAGAACAACTAAATGAAGTGGAGATAGGCAACCAACCCAAAGGAGAATTTAAAGATGCTAAAGTGTGAGCTGCTCAACCTCGTCCAACTCTTTGCAACCCCATGGACTGTAGCCTGTCAGGCTCCTCTGTCCATGGAATTCTCCAGGCAAGAATATTGGAGTGGGTTTTCATTTCCTTCTCCAGGGGATTTTCCCAACCCCGGGATCAAACCCAAGTCTCCCTCATTGTAGGCAGATACTAGAGTAACGATAGTAAGCATGATTCAAAATCTCGGAAAAAGAATGGCGGCATAGATCATTAAAATACAAAAGATGTTTAACAAAGAGCTAGAAGATTTAAAGAACAAACAGAGATGAAAACAATACAATAACTGGAATGAAAAATACACTAGAAGAAATCAATAGTAGAATAACTGAGTCAGAAGAAGTGAGCAGAAAGACAGAATGATAGAAATCACAGCCATGGAACAGAATAAAGAAAAAGATAAAGAATTGAGGACAGTCTCAGAAATCTCTGGGATAATATTAAATACACCAACATTCGCTTTATAGGGTCCCGAAGGAGGAGAGAGAAAGAAAGGGACTAAGAATATATGACGAGATTATAGCTAAGAAGTCTCCTAACATGAGAAAATAATCACCCAAGTCCAGAAAGAATCCCATACAACATAAGCCTAAGAAGGACCATAAATGCCCCAATACATATTAATAAAACAGATGAAAATTAAAGACAAAAAAATATTAAAAACAAAAGGCAACAAATAACATACAAGGGAATTCCCCCAGAGTTATCAGCTGATTTTTCAGCATAAACTCTGGAGGCCAGAAGGGATGGCACAATATATTTAAAGTGATAAAAGGGAGACATCTAGAGCCAAGAATACTCTATCCAGCAAAGCTTTCGTTCAAATTCAATGGAGAAATCAAAAGCTTTACAGACAAGCATACACGCTAAGACAATTCAGTACCACCAAACCAGCCTTATAACAAATCTTAAAGGAACTTCTTTAGGCAGAAAATAACGGGCAGACAACGAGAATCAGGAAAATTACAAAATGGGAAAGCTCACTGTAAAGGCAAACAAAGTAAAGGCAGGAAATCATTCATATACAAATCTGATATCAAACCATAAATCTAGAAAAGAGGAGAGTACAAATGAAGAATATTGGAAAGTAAGAGGCCAGCAACTTGAAACAATCTTGTGCACATGTAGTCTACTATATCAAAACCTCAGGGGAGTCACACACACACACACAGACAACCTACAAGATACAGGCTCAAATGGGAAAAGTAATCCAAACACAACAGTAAAGACAGACACTAAACCATAAGAGAAAAGAGCAAAAGAAGAAAGGAAGGAAAAAAATCTTTAGAAGTAAATCTAACGAACAACTAACAAAATGGCATTAAAAGCATACATATTGATAATTACCCTAAATGTAAAAGGATTAAATGCTCAAACCAAAAGACATAAATTGGCTTAACGGATACAAAAATAAGACCCATATATACATATGCTATTTGCAACAGACTCTTTTAGGAAGGGTCTTAGGAAGCATTACTACAAACAAAGCTAGTGGAGGCGAAGGATTTCCAGGTGAACTATTTAAAATCCCAAAAGATGATGCTGTTAAAGTGCTGCACTCAATATGCCAACAAATTTGGGAAATTCAGCAGAGGTCACAGGACTGGAAAAGGCCAGTTTTCATTCCAATCTCAAAGAAGGGCAATGCCAAAGTATGTTCAAACTACCACACAATTATACTCATTTCACATGCTAAAAGACAATACTCAAAATCCTTCAAGCTAGGCTTCAACAGTATGTGAACCAAGAAATTCCGGATGTACAAGCTGGATTTAGAAAAGGCAGAGAAACTAGAGATCAAATTTCCAATATCCATTAACAGAAAAAGAAAGGGAACTGCAGAAAAACATCTACTTCTGCTTGACTACAGTAAACCCTTTGACTGTGTGGGTCACAACAAATTGTGGAAAATTCTAAAAAAGACAGAAATGCCAGACCACCTTACCTGCCTCCTGAGAAACCTGTATGCAGGTCATGAAACAACAGTGAGAACTGGACATGGAACAACAGACTAGTTCAAAATTGAGAAAGGTGTACATCAAGGCTGTATATTGTCACCCTGTTTATTTAACTTATATGCAAAGTACATCATGTGAAATGCCAGGCTGGATGAAGCACAAGTTGGAATCAACACTGCCGAGAGAAATATCAATAACCTCAGGTATGCAGATGACACCACCCTAACGGCAGAAAGCAAAGAGGAACTAAATAAAGAGCCTCTTGATGAAGGTGAGAGAGGAATGTGAAAAACTGGTTTAAAACTCAAGACCAAAAGAAACGAAGAACATGGCATCCAGTCCCATCACTTCGTGGCAAATAGATGGGGGGGAAATGGAAACAATGACAGATTTTATTTTAGTGGGCTCCAAAATCACTGTGGATGCTGACTGCAGCCATGAATTAAAAGATGCCTGCTCCTTGGAAGAAAAGCTATGATACCTAGACACTATATTAAAAAGCACGGAAGTCACTTTACCAACAAAGGTACATCTGGTCAAATCTATGGTTTTTCTAGCAGTCATGTACGGATACGAGATTTAGACCATAAAGAAAGCTGAGGGCCAAAGAATTGATGCATTCGAACTATGGTGCTGGAGAAGACTCTTGAAAGTCCCTTGGACAGCAAGGAGATCAAACGAGTCAACCCTAAAGGAAATCAACCTTCATTATTTCCTGGAAGGACTGATGGAAGCTCGAGTACTTTGGCCACCTGATGTGAACAGCTGACTCACTGGAAAAGACCCTGATGCTGGGAAAGACTGAGGGCAGGAAGAGAAGGGGACAACAGAAGATGAGATGGTTGGATGGCATCACTGACTCAATGGACGTGAGTTTGAGCAAACTCCAGCAGATAGTGAAGTACAGGGAAACCTGGTATGCTGCAGTCCAGTGGGTCACAAAGGGTTGGACACAACTGACCAACTGAACAACAAGGTCAGAATGGACATCATCAAAACATCTACAAAACAGAAAGACTAGAAAGGGTGCAGAGAGAAGAGAATGCTCCTACACTGTCGGCACGAATATAAATGAGTACAACCATGATGAAGAAGAATACAGAAGTTTCTTAAAAAACTATATACAGAATTATAAATACCACATGATCCAGCAATAACACTCCAGGGCATATTCCAGAGAAAACCATTATTCAAAAGATACATGCATCCCAGGGTTCACTGCAGGTTTACAATAGCCAAGACGTGGAAGCAACTTATCTATCAACAGACCAATGGGTAAAGAAGAAGTGGTACATATACACAATGGAGTATTACCCAGCAGTAAAAATGAGCAAAATATCATTTGCAGCAACATGAATAAACCAAGAGATTCTTATAGTCAGTGATTAAGCCAAACAGAAATGACAAGTACCATATGATATCACTTTATAGGCAAAATCTAAGAAGTTGGTACAAATGAACTTATTTACAAAAAGAATTAGAGTCACAGATATGGAAAACAAACCTATCATGGAAAACACTTAGAGAGATGGGAATACCAGACCAACTTACCTGCCTCCTGAGAAGCCTGTGTGCAGGTGAAGAGGCAACAGTTAGAACCAAACATGGAACAGCAGACTGGTTCAAAATTGGCAAGGGAGTACAATAAGACTGAACATCAACACTCCAGTTATTTAACTTACATGCAGAGTACATCATGTGGAATACCAGGCTGGATGAAGCACAAGCTGGAATCAAGATTGCCTGGAGCTATACCAATAACCTCAGATATANTTGGCAAGGGAGTACAATAAGACTGAACATCAACACTCTGGTTATTTAACTTACATGCAGAGTACATCATGTGGAATACCAGGCTGGATGAAGCACAAGCTGGAATCAAGATTGCCAGGAGCTATACCAATAACCTCAGATATACAGATGACATGACCCTAATGGCAGAAAGCGAAGAGGAACTAAAGAGCCTCTTGATGAAAGTGAAAGAGGAGAGTGAAAACGTTGGCTTAAAGCTCAACATTCAGAAAACCAAGATCATGGCATCCGGTCCCATCACTTCATGAGAAATAGATGGGCAAACAGTAGAAACAATGTCAGACTTTATTTTGGGGGGCTCCAAAATCACTGCNCTGAATAACACTATACTCCCAAAAAATATTTAAACATAATATAAAATATTTCAGAATTCAGTCAAGGAGGTGAAACACTTTTACCCTGAAAACTCAAAAACACTGCTTAAAGAAACCTAAATAATTGGAAAACAACATGTTTAAATATATTAGAATGCCCAGTAATGTTCAAATAATACTATTCAGTAAAAATAGAGATTCATTTCATTCCTATTCAATCTGATTTTTTTTTCTGAATTGGTAAAAACATCATAATATTCGCATGGAATTCCAAGGGACACTGCAGAGCCAAACAGTATTGCAGATGTGTATACAGTAGCATAGACATACAGACCATGGAATAGACTTGAGAACCAAGAAACAAACCTTCACTTCTAATTTCACTTGATTTCTGATAGAAGTGCTAAGACTGGTCGCTGGGCCAAGAACAGATCCAACAAATGGCACTGCAAAACTCAGACCTCACGTGCAAAACCTTTACAGTGGACCTTCCCTCATACCATACTCAAAATTTAATGCACAATGCATCAAGGCCTAAAATGCTGGAACTAAGCTATAGAAGAAAAAAAGGCTGAAGAGCTCCCTGACCTTTGATTTGGTGTTGGAACCTTCAATTTGACACTTAAGGCACAGAAAACAATGAAAATCAGACACTGGCCTTCAAAAAAATGAAAATAAGAAACTTCCATGTATCACAGGACATTCTCACAAGAGTGAAAAGACAACCCAGAGGAGGGCAAAAATGCTGGGACACCGTAGGCCTCCTATGGGTTTAACGTTCAGAATATATAAAAGATGCCATCAGCAGAATGCAAAATTGGACCCAAAACCTAAACAGACACGTCTCAAAGAAGACATACAAACGGCCAACAGAACATGAAAAGNAAATCAGACACTGGCCTTCAAAAAAACGAAAATAAGAAACTTCCATGTGTCACAGGACAGTCTCACAAGAGTGAAAAGACAACCCAGAGGAGGGCAAAAATGCTGGGACACCGTAGGCCTCCTATGGGTTTAATGTTCAGAATACATAAAAGATGCCATCAGCAGAATGCAAAATTGGACCCAAAACCTAAACAGACACATCTCAAAGAAGACATACAAACGGCCAACAGAACATGAAACGATGTTCAATGTCACTAATAATATTAAACAAACGGAAATTAAAACTACAATGAGATACCACTGCACATAGGTGAGAATGGCCATTATAAAAAAATCTACAAACAATAAATGCTGGAGAGAGTGTGGAGAAAATGGAGTCCCCTACTCTGCTGGAGGGAGTGTAAATGGGTACACGCATTACAGAGAACACTACCGAGGTTCCTTATAAAACTATATACAGAACTACCCTGTGATCCAGCAATCCTACTCCAAGGCATACATCTAGAAGAAACTAGCATTCCAAAGGGTACCTGCACCTCAGGGTCCACTGCACCACTGTTTACAATACCCAAGACTTGGAAGCCACCTAAATGTCCATCGACAGAGGAATGGAGAAAGAAAAAGTGCAACACCTATTCAGGGAATATTACTTAGCCACTAAAAAGAGTGAAATGATGCAATTTGCAGCCTCATGGATGGACAGAGAGATTTTCATATTGAGTAAAGAAAATCAGACAGAGATGGAAGAAATGTCACATAATATTCCCTGTACGGGGAATTTAAAAAGAAAGGATACAAGCTAACTTATTTAGAAAACAAAATAGACTCACAGACTTAAGAATGACATATGGTTGCCAGGGGTGAAGGGCAGGGAGAAGGGGTTGTAGGGAGTCTGGGATACATGTGAACACACCCACTATATTTATAATGGATAAGCATCAAATCCTACTGTATGGCATATGGAACTGTGCTCAATGCTATATGGCAGCCTGGATGGGAAAGAGTTTAGAGGGTAATGGGTATGTGTATATAACAATTGTTATATATTGTTTCTGGATTAATCCCTTGATCATTACATGGTGCCCATCCTTGTTTCTTGTCCTTTTTTTTAAGTTGTAAATATATAAGCACTCAAAATAGGAGCTCCTTAATATATAAAGTAAATGCTAATGATTATAAAAGCAGAAACAGTGACACACAATAGTGGGGAACTTTTCAGCCAGATGAAAAAAATCAACAAGGAACCACGGGCCCTAAAAGAAACATTAGACCAAATAGACTTAGTTGATATTTATAGAAAACAGAAAACACCTTCTTCTATAGTACACATGGAATATTCCCCAGGACAGATCACATCATAGGCCAAAATCAAGCTTTGGTAAATTTAAGGAAATTGAAATCACATCAGGCATCTTTTCTGACCACAAAACTATGAGATTAGAAATCAATTACTGGGGAAAAAAATGTAAAACACATAAATATGTGGAGACTGTACGATATGTTACTAAACAACCAACGGATCAATGAAAGAATCAAAGAGGTAATAAAAAAAAAAAATAGAGACAAGTGACAAATTAAAAAAAAACAGCAAACCTACGGGACTCAGCAAATACAATCTTACCTCACAATAAAAATCTCAAATAAACAACGTAACTCTACATCTACAGCAACTAGTGAAAGAAGAAGTAACAAAACCCAAAGTCAGTAAAAGAAATCATAAAGATCACAGCAAAATCAGTGAAATAGAGACAAAGAAAACAATAGAAAAGATCAATGAACCTAAAACCTAGTTCTCTGAAAAGATAAAACAAAATTGATAAAGCTTTCGCCAAGCTTCTCAGAAAAAAGTGGCAAAGGGTGCAAATCAATAAAACTAGAAACGAAGAAGTTACAATGAACACCACAGAAACACAAAGGCTCATACGATGACCACACACACACACACACAAACTACATGCAAAAAAAAAAAAAACAAAAACCAGACAACTTAGAAGAAATGGACAAATTCTTAGACACAACCTTCCAAGACTGAACCAGGAGGAAACAGTAAATATGAACAGACCAGTCACAAGTGCTNGTTACAATGAACACCACAGAAACACAAAGGCTCATACGATGACCACACACACACACACACACAAACTACATGCAAAACAAACAAACAAACCAGACAACTTAGAAGAAATGGACAAATTCTTAGACACAACCGTCCAAGACTGAACCAGGGGGAAACAGTAAATATGAACAGACCAGTCACAAGTGCTGAAACGGAAAAAGTGATTTTAAATTCCCAAAACAAAAGTCCCTAACCAGAGGGCTACACAGGCAAATTCTGGAGGAGAGTTAATGCCTGTCCTTCTGAAACTCTTCCCAAAAACTGCAGAGAAGAAATACTCCCAAGCTCATTCTACGAGGCCACCATCACCCTGACACCAAACTACACGCTAGTATCACTGAGGAACAGAGACACACAACACTCCACAAAATAGCAGCAAGCTGAATCCAACGACACACTGAAAGGATCACACACCACGATCAAGCGGGGTTTATCTCAAGGAGGCAAGACTTCTTCGACATCCACAAATCAATGTGACACACCACAGTAACAAACTGAAGAACAATAACCGTATGATCATCTCAACAGATGCAGAGAAAGCTTTTGACAAAACGCAACACCCATTTATGATTAAAAAAAAAAAAAACACTGCAGAAAGTGGGCATAAAGGGAACTTACCTCAACATAATAAAGGCTATGTATGACAAACTCACAGCCAATATCATTCTCAACAGTGAAAAGCTGAAACCATTCCCTACAAATCAGGAACAAGGCAAGGATGTCCTCTGCCACCACTTTTATTCAACATAGTTTTGGAAGTCCTAGCCATGGCAATCAAAGAAGAAAAAGAAAGGAATCTAAATCGGAAAAGAAGAAGTGAAATTGCCAGTGTTTGCAGATGACATGATACTATACCCAGAAAATCCTAAAGACGGTACTAGTAAACTACTACAGCTCAATGAATTTGGTAAAGTTGCAGGGTACAAAATTAATACAAAGAAATCGCTTGCTTTCCTACACACGAACAATAAAGGTCAGAAACAGAAATTAGGAAAACAATCCCATTTATCCTCACATCAAAAAGAATAAAATACCTAGGAATAAACCCATGTAAGACAAAAGATCTGTCCTATGAAGACTGTAAGACGCGGATGAAAAGAAACAGAAGATGACACAAATGGAAGGATACACCATGCTTTCGGATTGGAAGCATCAATACTGTCAACGTGACCATGCTACCCAAGACAATCTACAGATTCAATGCAATCTCTATAGAATTACAAACAGCATTTTTCACTGAATTAGAACAAAAATTTTAAATTTGTACAGACTCACGAAAGACTGAATAGCCAAAGCAATGCTGAGAAAGGAAAACGCAGGTGGAAGGATCAGGCTCCCTGACTTCAGACTACACTACAAAGCCAGTCACCAAGAGGTATGCTAGTGGTTCAAAAGCAGAAATACAGGTCAATAGAACAGGACAGCAAGCCCGGAAACACAATCCCGCACCTGGGTGCAATTAACTTATGACAAAGGAGGCAAGACTACACACTGGAGAAAAGACAGTCTCTTCAATAAATGGTGCTAGGAAAACTGGACATCTACACGCAAAAAAATGAAATTATTCTCTAATACCAGACACAAAAATAAACTAAAAATGGATCAAAAACTAAATATAAGGCTGGACATTATAAAACTCTTGGAGGAAAACATAGGCAGAACACTGACATAAATCGCAGCAAGATCTTTTTGAATTAACCTTCCAGAGTAATGAAAATAAAAACAAAAATAAACAAATGGGACTCAAACTCAAAAGTTTCTGCACATCAAAGGAAACCATAAACAGAAAGACAATCCACAAAACAGGAGAAAATATTTGCAAACAAAGTGACTGACAAGGGATTACTCTCCAAAATAGACACAAAACTGTTCATGAAACTCTAGGTCGAAAAAACAAACAACCCCATCAAAAAATAGGCAGAAGATCAGACATTTCTGCAAAGAAGACATACAGATGGCCAAAAAGCACATGAAAAGATAACTCAACATCGCNAAAATAGACACAAAACTGTTCATGAAACTCTAGGTCGAAAAAACAAACAACCCCATCAAAAAATAGGCAGAAGATCAGACATTTCTGCAAAGAAGACATACAGATGGCCAAAAAGCACATGAAAAGATAATTCAACATCGCTAAATATCAGAGAAAAGGAAAGCAAAATACAGTGACGTATCACTTCACACCAGTCAGAATGGCCATCATCCAAAAATATGCCAGCAACACACAGGGAGCTCTGCGCGGCGCTCCGTGATGATGCAGAGGAGAACAGGCCAGGGGGCTGGGGAGGCTGAGGAGGGAGCGGGGCTATGCATATATATAGTTATGACTGATCTGCATCGATGTAAGGCAGAGATCCCCACAACACTGTGAAACAATTCTCCAATTTAAAGAATCAAGAAAATACGCCAACAATAAATGCTGAAGAGGGTGTGGAGAAAAGGGAACCCTCCTACACTGTTGGTAGGAATGTAAACTGGTACAGCCACTAGGGAGAATGTTATGGAGGTTTCCTAAAAAACTAAAATAGAGCTACCATATGATCCAGCAATCCCAGTTCTGGGCATATATTCAGAGAAAGCCATAATTCGACAAGATACATGCACCGTAATGTTCGCTGCAGCATTATTTACAGCAGCCAAGACAAGGAAACCACCCAAATGCCCACCTACAGGGGAATGGAAAAAGAAGAGGCTCATGCAGTAGCTCGAACGGTAAAGCATCTGCCGCAATGCAGGAAACCCAGGTTCAGCTCCTGGGCCAGGAAGATCCCCTGGAGAGGGGAATGGCAATCCATTCCAGCATTCTTACCTGGAGAATCCCATGGACAGAGGAGCCTGGCGGGCACAGTCCATGGGATCGCAAAGAGTCCGATACGACTGAGCAACTGACAGTATCTACTACTCACCCATTAAAAAGAACGGAATAATGCCATTTGCAGGCACATGGATACTACAGATTATCATACTGAATAAGCCAAAGTAAATATCGTATCTCATAAGCGGAATCTGATTTCTAAAAAATGATACAAATGAACTTAGTCACAAAACAGTTACAGATATGGAAAACAAACTTATGGTTACCAAAGGAGGGGGAGGGACAATCAGCAGCATGGGATTAACATGTACACACGACCATAAATGAGAGAGATAACCATGAGGACCTGCTGTACAGCACAGGGAACTCTACTCGACATGCTGGGATAACCTACATGGGGAAAGAATCTAAAAAAGAATGGATATGTATATAACTGAATCACTTTTCTGTACACCTGAAACTAAGACAACCTTGTAAATCAACTACACATCAATAAAATTTTAAAAAGAAAGAAAGAAAATAAACTAATGACAGTGCTCATCTCTGGGGTGGGTACAATTATAGCGCCTTTTCACTTTCTCTGCTATATATTTCTGTAATGGTCTTAAAATTCAACCAATTCCTTTGTAAGGCAGAAGTAGGACAAAGAATATTAAAGGTGGGGGTGAGACAGACAAGAGGGAGAAAATGCCCACCCCCAGGACAGCAGAGCCTGAGGGCCAGGGACGAACTGGGGGCTATCGTCACATCACTGCTTCCCCCAAGTGCCCTCCACCTGGGGCTATGACTGCTCTGTGGGCTGTCTGGTTCTGGGAGAGGCCACAGGGGTCAGGTCAAATGTGACCCTAAGTGGGCCCATGCACCCTCCTGTTGTCCCCATGGCACTGCACTCCGAGGGTCAAGATGTTGAGGGCCCATGGAAGTTGTGAGCAGGGGCAGAGCCAAGCCCACTTACCTGTGTGGAAGAATTTCCCTGAGTAGCCCAGGTTGAACGTGAAGTTTGGGATGTGTGTCCGTAGTTCGTTCTGTGTATCAAACAGGGCCTAGGATAGGCAGAGTGGGGACAGTGGGGTGAGAGGAAGCCAGGAGCTCCCTGCTCCTCCCATGAGGGCCCACATCAAGGGTCTGGCTCCTACAGGACCAGCTACAAAGGCTGCAGGGCCCAGGGGAAAATAAGAATAGGGATGTTTGCACAAAAATTGTTAAAAATGTCAGGAAGGCAACCGCAGAGGATCACCTTGTGTGGGCGTCTTCAAAGCATGGGGCCCAGCGTGACTGTGCAGGCCCCATTCCCAGGAAGCCAGCCTGTGCTGCCACCTCCACCAGGCCTCCAGCCAGACAAGGCCTAGACCTTAAGCCTGGTACTGCTGCGTCCTTGAGAAAGTTTAGCAACTTCTCCAGGCCTCAGTTTCCCTAGGTGTGAAATGGGGATAACAACAGCTCTCTCATGGGACTCTAAATGAGATACTACATGTAAAACAGCCTGGCATTTTGGCAAATGATGAAAAATGGTGGCATCGTCATGTCTGCAGTCACTGCCACTGTGAGCCTCATGTCTCCATCCATCAAATGAGGGGGATTTCACCTCACTGGTGACTGAAAGGCTGATATCAAAGGACCACAACTTTTCCAAAGATGTACTGTGTGTCCAGCAATGCAGTGTTTCCATGCACGGCACACCCAGTGCTTTGCATGTCAGTGAAGGAATGCTGACCCTTGTGAAACAAACAAACATTTGTCCTCTGGAGTGGGGACTCAAAAAATCCCTACCAGGCATGATGTGCAAGGCTGCTGGGAAACCTGCAAGAGCCTGCTATCAGAACACTTTGCAAACAGAAAGTCCTAGCTCTCCTGGGGCCATGCACTACCTCATGGACATCCATGCCCTAGCTGTGTTGCCTTGGGCCAGTCACTTCACTTCTCTGAATCTTAGTGTCCGCCTCTGTAAAACGGGATTTAAAACAATACCCATCTCACAAAGCTGCTGTGAGGATCAGATGAGGCAACACACAGAAAGGGCTGAGCACAGAGCCTGGCGCCTGCCAAGCCTTGAATAAAAGCTGCTGTTGGTATTACTTAAGTTGTACTGGACAGCCCGTACTGTACAAGTTAATGAGGCAACATTCATGTTTCTGAAAGAAAAGCTCAGTTGTCGCCAGTACTTGGGACTGAAGAAAAAAAAATTTTAACTGTCTATTCTGACTCAAAAAAGGATGCTTAAGGCAAATGGAACCCGGCTGCTGGAGGGCTCGGCAGTCTCCACTGAGCTGCGTGCACAGAAGAAGGCATCCCTGTTGGTACTCTTCTATAGAAACAGCTCCAAACTGCTAGCATTCTTCTCACTCTAAAAATGGGGAAAATAAGAACCAAGAGGCCAAGTCTGGGGTTCATGGGAGACATAGTGAGCCTGGCAGCCTGATTTCCTTCTGGGGCCAACCCTGGACCTCTCAAGGATTCATCCTGGACAGGGAGCAAAGACCTAAGTTACAGAGGCTGTCTCTTATACANCCTCCTGCCCCTCACCCCGGGGGCCTCACCCACTACGGCCCTTTCAGGACCTACAGCCAATCCCAACACAGCACCCATGGGAGGAAAGCATTCCTGTAAAGTCTCTTTCACTCCTCCTCTTAACATTAAAAAAAAAAAAAGTCTTGGTTTGGTGCTAATACATTTCTAACTCTCACTAATCTCACATAAGAGAGGACAGGCGGTCAGTAGGCAGCAGTGCTTCGCTAGAATTTGATCCCCTGTTTTGTTTTCACTGGCTCTATTGTTATGGCTGCCCTCTATTTATGGCATGTGATACTGATTTCCCCATTTACACAAGAGATGCTGTTCCCTTTGCATATAACCCTGAGTGAAATAGTGAGTAGATGGAAGCTGTCTTTTAGAGAATGCTTAATGGTCTTAATTTGTAGGGGTCTCTTTTACAGTGAAACGTGTAAAATTTCATGGCTTGCAAAATGCTTTTACATATAGTTAGTTAAGTTAGTAAACATTTTTTGAATTAAATACATGCCTTCTACCGTCTATATAGAACTCAGTTAAAGTATGCCTTGTGTATAATTTAAGCTCTAATTCTTGTTTTATGAGTTTTGGAGGAGCTCTGATACTGACATATACGTTTCTGAGAGTTAAAAATCATGTCTGGATTAAGAGGTAGGTAAACAACTCTGCACAGCTCCCATCTCTCAGTAGCTATGTTCCTGAGCCCCACATATCCAGATGCAAAATTCCTCTATATTCTGTACTTCAAATAATTTTAAATGGCAACCTGCTGCGAAGAAGACAATAGAACCAAATGGCCAAGGGAGGGGGACGGACAGCATACAGGAGGTACAGAGAGCAAAGTCACAGTGGGGACAGCAGACGCTGATGGTGGTGAGGCGTCCCCTGCCCCTGCTGGCACCCCCAGCCATACCTTCACGTCCTCCACCTTCATGCGTGTGCCCTCCTTGCCCACGAAGATGTCATCGATGTCCACCAGGATGTAGCGGTCCAGAGGCAGCGAGAGGCGCTTGCCCGTGAGGAAGGCCACGGCGTCAACGAAGACGAGTTTGTGCAGCCAGAAGTTGAGGTTGTTGCCAAACAGGACACGCTGGATGCCGTCATGCAGGCCCAGGTCCTGGACCACTGTGGCATGCAGCGCAGCGTGCAGCCCGGCGTCCGCGCCCAAGTGCGGGATGGACTCAGACGAGCGTGTCTTGGCCAGCAGCACCGGCTCGTAAGTGGAGTGGTTTGACTGGAACACGGTCCAGTCCTCGCCAGGCAGCACGCCCTTCTCCACCTCGCTGGGCCGGGTCACGTAGAGCAGCGGGGACTTGGGGTTGATGCTGCAGTCCTTCAGGCCCAGGTTTGAGTGCAGGAACAGGGGGAAACCTTTGAGCTGAGCGCTCAGCAGGCTGTTCTCATTGGCCTGCAGCAGGGACGGGAGGAGAGGGGAGGGGGAAGACAGGCATCAGATCCACAGCCCCCTGGGACCATAGAATCGCAGGTGTAATACTGAGATGGGCAGAGAACAGTAATGTCAGCTGTACCCGCTCTCATTCCCGGAGGCCTCATCACACTCCTGAGCCTGTGTGAATGTAGCACGCCCCACTCTGCCCATCTCAGTACACCAACTAACACACAGGACGGCTTCCCAAAGCCAGGAGCCAGGCTCGCGCACTTCACATGAAGAGGCCCTGTAATCCTCCCAGCAGCCCCACGATGGAGGCATCTCCATTATACAGACAAGGAGACCAGGTCCAGAAGGCTGGGTAACCTGTCCAAAATCACACATGGGAAAGCTAGCAGTGGAGCGCATGGATTCTGCCACCAGTCTGCCTGACCTTGAGCAAGTTATGTAACCTCCCCATGCCTCAGTTTCCTCTGCTATAAAACATGGCCAAGAACGGCAGCAAGTCCCTCAGGGCTGGTGAAGGAGGGTGAGCATTAAGCCTGGCAAAGTGATCAGAACAGGGCTGGTGGCATCACCATCCCTCCTTCAGTCCTCACATCAGCCTGTCACCCTGCTTCACAGGCAAGGACACTGGGGCTCTTAGTGCAGTGCCATCCTGAGTCACACGAGGGTCAGGATGAGCCACACTGCACAGCCAGATGGCTGACCCCAGAGCCCACCCACCTGACCAAAAGGCTCCCTGGGCTTTCCATGCTAGCTTTTGCCACACCATCTTTTCTTCAGGAGAAAGCCTGGGCGAATGCCCTTGGAGAAGAGATCAGAGCGCAGGAGACTGCTGGGGGTGCAGGAGTAGATACTCCGCCACAGAATGCTCCCAACCCCGAGACGCCCCAGCACTCCTGAGGCCACGCCCCGCAGGAGTCCAGCTCCTTGTGCCTCTATCTCCTCCCAGGATCCACCGCTGCCAGCTCTCTGGGGACCTTCAGACAGTATGCACAGCACCCTCTCCTTCCTCTTCCCTAGACTCACAGGCCTACCCCTTGTCCTTCACCCTCCCAGTCACCTTCCTCTGGTTGTAGTACAATCTGTCTTTGTCCCTGTGCCAGCTCCTCTGAGTCTTCTTGGCCTGACAAACTCCTGCTCATCCTTCAAAACCCAAGGCATCTGCCCTCTTCTCGTCCCTGGGACCATATTAAAGCCTCAGCTGCAGCACTTCTCACCTCGGCTGCAGCACTATCTGTTCAGAGTCTCCCTGCCAGTCTGTGCCCTCTCAAGGGCAGGGACGATGTCATTTCCACCTTGGATCCCTGGTGCCAGCACAGGCTTGACACCCAGTGGGAGGAAAGGCATATTTGATGAGCAACTGAATTTTTAAAAAGAAAGAACAGACAGATCCTAAATACCTGGCACATGCCGGCTGTTCATTACACGTTTCATTTGTTTATCCCACAGTCATTCACTGTTCCAGGCACTGTGTTAAGTAACAGGCATGTGGTGAGAAAAACAGATACTGATCCTGCCCTTATGAACTATAAAGGCAAGCAGAGAAGAGAGAGAGAAATCAAAATAGCAGAAATGTACATAAAACTTCAATGTGGCACAACTATACAGAAGAGGTTCAGAGCTCTAGACGAGTAGGTAACTGAGCATAGTCAGCTAGCTCAAGAGAGACTTCGCTAGGAAATGGACTTCTGAACTAAGATGTAAAGAATGAATAAGTGTCAACTAGGGCAGAGGTGGGAGCCAAGTTCAAAGAGCAGCAAGTGCAAAGGCCCTGAGATTGGAGAGAGTGCGGCACAGTCGAGGACCGTGGAAAGGCCAGCAGAGTGACCAACAGGAGAAGAGGCAGAAAGGTCAGCTGGAGCCAGACCTGCAGGACCCTGGAGGCTGCAAGTGGCACTGGGAAGCCAACAGAGACTCCATCAGTGGGATCTGAACAGAGGGATGACAGGCTCCTATTTGCATTTTAAAGGTCCATCTGGCCACTGTGTGAGGAATGAGTGAGGTGAGACAAAGCAAGAGTGGACAAAGGGCACCAAATGGTTGGAGAGGGAGGCAGGGTGGTACACTGGGCCGCACTGGAGAGCTGGCCTGTGAGCACCATGCAAGGACACTTGAGAGGGCCAAGCCTTGGGCCAGGGCACCTTTCAGTAATAACCTCCACGCACAAGTGCTTTTCTGTAATTCCCGTGAAGCTCTGGAGGGCCCTGGCCTCACAAGCTGAGGTAAGGGGCCTGTGTTCCACTCTCCACACATCAGGAACACCTGCCAACTCCCCACCCTTGTGTTCAGAGTCCCAAACTGAGAGGCCCCTCCCCCAGCCCCAGGGTCCCCAGGACTACTAAGCCAGCACCGGGGACAAAGGCAGTGGGGGCCAGTGACATCTCAGACCCTGTCCATCACCTGCTGTGGCTGGGGAGGCCACAGTGGACCACAGGCACTGGCGGATCCCATTTCAAAGCCCCGATCCTGAACTGACTGCCAGGCGCTGGCAGCTCAGGCAGCTGGCCTGCTGGGACGCGGCGAGGAAGGGAGAAAGCCAAGTCACTGACTGTCCACCCCAGCCTGCGGTGAAAGCAAACGTCTGGGAAGGGAAGGGAAAGTAACCATAAGCATGGCANCCCGCTCTCATTCCCGGAGGCCTCATCACACTCCTGAGCCTGTGTGAATGTAGCACGCCCCACTCTGCCCATCTCAGTACACCAACTAACACACAGGACGGCTTCCCAAAGCCAGGAGCCAGGCTCGCGCACTTCACATGAAGAGGCCCTGTAATCCTCCCAGCAGCCCCACGATGGAGGCATCTCCATTATACAGACAAGGAGACCAGGTCCAGAAGGCTGGGTAACCTGTCCAAAATCACACATGGGAAAGCTAGCAGTGGAGCGCATGGATTCTGCCACCAGTCTGCCTGACCTTGAGCAAGTTATGTAACCTCCCCATGCCTCAGTTTCCTCTGCTATAAAACATGGCCAAGAACGGCAGCAAGTCCCTCAGGGCTGGTGAAGGAGGGTGAGCATTAAGCCTGGCAAAGTGATCAGAACAGGGCTGGTGGCATCACCATCCCTCCTTCAGTCCTCACATCAGCCTGTCACCCTGCTTCACAGGCAAGGACACTGGGGCTCTTAGTGCAGTGCCATCCTGAGTCACACGAGGGTCAGGATGAGCCACACTGCACAGCCAGATGGCTGACCCCAGAGCCCACCCACCTGACCAAAAGGCTCCCTGGGCTTTCCATGCTAGCTTTTGCCACACCATCTTTTCTTCAGGAGAAAGCCTGGGCGAATGCCCTTGGAGAAGAGATCAGAGCGCAGGAGACTGCTGGGGGTGCAGGAGTAGATACTCCGCCACAGAATGCTCCCAACCCCGAGACGCCCCAGCACTCCTGAGGCCACGCCCCGCAGGAGTCCAGCTCCTTGTGCCTCTATCTCCTCCCAGGATCCACCGCTGCCAGCTCTCTGGGGACCTTCAGACAGTATGCACAGCACCCTCTCCTTCCTCTTCCCTAGACTCACAGGCCTACCCCTTGTCCTTCACCCTCCCAGTCACCTTCCTCTGGTTGTAGTACAATCTGTCTTTGTCCCTGTGCCAGCTCCTCTGAGTCTTCTTGGCCTGACAAACTCCTGCTCATCCTTCAAAACCCAAGGCATCTGCCCTCTTCTCGTCCCTGGGACCATATTAAAGCCTCAGCTGCAGCACTTCTCACCTCGGCTGCAGCACTATCTGTTCAGAGTCTCCCTGCCAGTCTGTGCCCTCTCAAGGGCAGGGACGATGTCATTTCCACCTTGGATCCCTGGTGCCAGCACAGGCTTGACACCCAGTGGGAGGAAAGGCATATTTGATGAGCAACTGAATTTTTAAAAAGAAAGAACAGACAGATCCTAAATACCTGGCACATGCCGGCTGTTCATTACACGTTTCATTTGTTTATCCCACAGTCATTCACTGTTCCAGGCACTGTGTTAAGTAACAGGCATGTGGTGAGAAAAACAGATACTGATCCTGCCCTTATGAACTATAAAGGCAAGCAGAGAAGAGAGAGAGAAATCAAAATAGCAGAAATGTACATAAAACTTCAATGTGGCACAACTATACAGAAGAGGTTCAGAGCTCTAGACGAGTAGGTAACTGAGCATAGTCAGCTAGCTCAAGAGAGACTTCGCTAGGAAATGGACTTCTGAACTAAGATGTAAAGAATGAATAAGTGTCAACTAGGGCAGAGGTGGGAGCCAAGTTCAAAGAGCAGCAAGTGCAAAGGCCCTGAGATTGGAGAGAGTGCGGCACAGTCGAGGACCGTGGAAAGGCCAGCAGAGTGACCAACAGGAGAAGAGGCAGAAAGGTCAGCTGGAGCCAGACCTGCAGGACCCTGGAGGCTGCAAGTGGCACTGGGAAGCCAACAGAGACTCCATCAGTGGGATCTGAACAGAGGGATGACAGGCTCCTATTTGCATTTTAAAGGTCCATCTGGCCACTGTGTGAGGAATGAGTGAGGTGAGACAAAGCAAGAGTGGACAAAGGGCACCAAATGGTTGGAGAGGGAGGCAGGGTGGTACACTGGGCCGCACTGGAGAGCTGGCCTGTGAGCACCATGCAAGGACACTTGAGAGGGCCAAGCCTTGGGCCAGGGCACCTTTCAGTAATAACCTCCATGCACAAGTGCTTTTCTGTAATTCCCGTGAAGCTCTGGAGGGCCCTGGCCTCACAAGCTGAGGTAAGGGGCCTGTGTTCCACTCTCCACACATCAGGAACACCTGCCAACTCCCCACCCTTGTGTTCAGAGTCCCAAACTGAGAGGCCCCTCCCCCAGCCCCAGGGTCCCCAGGACTACTAAGCCAGCACCGGGGACAAAGGCAGTGGGGGCCAGTGACATCTCAGACCCTGTCCATCACCTGCTGTGGCTGGGGAGGCCACAGTGGACCACAGGCACTGGCGGATCCCATTTCAAAGCCCCGATCCTGAACTGACTGCCAGGCGCTGGCAGCTCAGGCAGCTGGCCTGCTGGGACGCGGCGAGGAAGGGAGAAAGCCAAGTCACTGACTGTCCACCCCAGCCTGCGGTGAAAGCAAATGTCTGGGAAGGGAAGGGAAAGTAACCATAAGCATGGCTGAGACTGAATCCCCACTATGGGCCTCACCCCAAGGGAGAGGAATCTCTCCTGTTCTTCAGCACTGGGGACCCACACAGGAGACACCAAGTCTCCCAGTGGGGTCATCGGGCAGAGGAAGGAACAGCCCTGGCCAGGGCATGGGAGGCCTAGTACATGGCACCCCACTCCAATACTCTTGCCTGGGAATCCCATGGATGGAGGAGCCTGGTGGGTACAGTACACGGGGTCACTGAGAGTCGCTTTTCTCTCTCACGCATTGGAGAAGGAAATGGCAATACTCCAGTATTTTTGCCTGGAGAATCCCAGGGACAGGGGAGCCTGGTGGGCTGCCATCTATGAGGTCACACAGAGTCGGACACGACTGAAGTGACCTAGCAGCAGCAAAGACTGAGAGTAACTGGTTACATGACCTTGGGAACCTCAGGGTACTACTTCCCAAGGCACTACTTCTTAGGGCCTCAGGTCTTACAGCCATTGGTTAGTTTGCTCCTACAAGTGGGTTAGAAGAGCTGAGCGTGGTGGCTGAATCTTGGCTCAGACTTACAAGCTGGGTCAGTCTAGATAGCCATGTTACTTGTGGAGCCTCAATTCCTCAGGACCTATGAGAATTATATATGATAAAGCACTAGAGCATTTAGGTCTGACCTAAATCAAAGCCCTTCTGATTATTCAGTGGAGCTGATGAATAGATTCAAGGGATTAGATCTGGTAGACAGAATGCCTGAAGAACTATGGATGGAGGTTTGTGACACTGTACAGGAGTTAGTGACCAAAACTATACCTAAGAAAAAGAAATGCAAGAAGGCAAAGTGGCTGTCTGAGGAGGCCTTACAGATAGCTGAGAAAAGAAGAAAAAGGCAAAGGAGAAAGGGAAAGATATACTCAACTGCATGCAAAATACCAGAGAATAGCAAGGAGAGATAAGAAAGCCTTCCTCAGTGATCAATGCAAAGAAATAGAGGAAAGCAACAAAAAGACTAGAGATCTCAAGAAAATTGGAGATACCAAGGGAACATTTCATGGGAAGATGGGCACAATAAAGGACAAAAACAGCAAGGACCTAACAGAAGCAGAAGAGATGAAGAAGAGGTGTCAAGAATACACAGAAGAACTGTACAAAAAAGGTCTTAATGACCCAAATAACCACGATGGTGTGATCACATACCTAGAGCCAGATATCCTGGAATGTAAAGTCAGGTGGGTCTTGCGAAATCTCACTATGAACAAGCTAGTGGAGGTGATGGAATTCCAGCTGAGCTATTTCAAATCCTAAAAGATGATAGTGTTAAAGTGCTGCACTCAATATGTCAGCAAATTTGGAAGACTCAGCAGTGGGCACAGGACTGGAAAAGGTCAGTTTTCATTCCAATCCCAAAGAAGGGCAATGCCAAAGAATGCTCAAATTACTACACAATTGCACATTTCACATGCTAGCAAGATTATGCTCAAAATTCTTCAAGCTAGACAGAATTCAGCAGTATGTGAACCCAGAATTTTCAGGTGTTCAAGCTGGATCCAAAAAAGAGAGAGGAACCAGAGATCAAATTGCCAACATCCACTGGATCTTAGAAAAAGCAAGGGAATTAAAAAAAAAATCTACTTCTGCTTTATTGACTATACTAAAGCCTTTGACTGTGTGGATCACAACAAACTGTAGAAAATTCTTAAAATGATGGGAATACCAGACCACCTTTCCTGCCTCCTGAGAAACCTGTAGGCAGGATAAGAATCAACAGAACCGAACATGGAACAATGGACTGGCTCAAAAGTGGGAAAGGAGTGCGTCAAGGTTGTATACTGTCACTCTGCTTATTTCACTTGTATGCAGAGTAGTACATCCTGTGAAAAGCCAGCCTAGATGACTCACAAGCTGGAACCAGGATTGCCAGGAGAAACATCAACAACCTTAGATATGCAGATGATACCAGTTCAATGGCAGAAAGCAAAGAGGAAGTAAAGAGCCTCTTGATGAAAGTAAAAGAGAAGAGTGAAAAAGCTGGCTTAAAACTCAACCTTCGAAAAACTAAGATCACGGCACCCATCCCATCATCTCATGGGAAATAGGGAAAAAAGTAGAAACAGTAACAGACTTTATTTTCTTGGGCTCCAAAATCACTGGGGATAGGGACAGCAGCCACGAAATTAAAAGACGCTTGCTCCGTGGAAATAAGGCTATGATAAACCTAGACATGGTATTCAAAAGTACAGACGTTACTTAGCCAACAAAGGTCCGTCTAGTCAAAGCTATGGTTTTTCCAGTAGTCATGTATGGATGTGAGTACTGGATCATAGAGAGCTGAACGCTGAAGAATTCATGTTTTTAAACTGTGGTGCTGGAGAAAACTCTTGAGAGCCCCTTGAACTGCAAGAAAATCAAACCAGTGAATGTTAAAGGTAATCAACCCTGATTATTCATTGGAAGGACTGACGCTTAGGTTGAAGCTCCAACACTTTGGCCACCTGATGGGAAGAGCTGACTCTTTGGAAAAGACCCTGATGCTGGGAAAGATTGAGGGCAGGAGGAGAAGGAGGTGACAGAGGATGAGATGATTGAATGACGTCACTGATTCAATCAATGGACATGAGTTTGAGCAAGCTCTGGGAGATGGTGAATGACAGGGAAGCCTGGCGTGCTGCGTGCTGCAGTCCATAGGGTCACAAAGAGTTGGACATGACTGAGCAACTCAACAACAAGGCCTGCAGAGCAATGAGCTGAGGGTGTGTCACAGAGTAAGTGTACAAACAGGGCTTCCCAGGTGCACTAGTAGCAAAGACTCCAGGTGCCAATGTAGGAGACAAAAGAGACAGGGGTTTGATCCCTGGGTCTGGAAGGTCCCCTGGAGGAGCACGTGGCAACCCATTATAGTATTCTTATCTGGAGAGTCCCCATGGACAGAGGAGCCTGGCAGGCTACAGTCCATGGGGTCGAAGAGAGTCAGACATGATTGAGGTAACACACACACACACGCACGTCAGCACACACACACATGCATGTGAGCACACACACACACACACGTGTGCACAGAACGCATTAGTGGCCCTTGTCAGGCCTCTGTCAGGATGTGCTCAACCCAGGGGAACCTGGAGCTGCCAGGCTGAGCCAGGAAACAGGGCTACTGATGAAGACTGACTCTGCCCTCAGGGACTTCAGGAGCACATGTTGGCTGAGCCACAAGACAGAGCCACCCCCAGCTGTGTGTGCTGAATAAGATGACAAGGCAAGCCAGCCGCCATCTCCTGGGTGGCTCTGGGTACCAGCACTGTGCCAGTGCTTCCTGTCCACTGTCCTGTCTTCAACGTGGCGCAACCAAGGTGGGTGCTGTGATTGGCCCCATTTCAGAGACCAGCTGAATATCCTGCCCAAGGTCACTCTGTCTATAAGTGACAGAAAGAGCTGATCTACAGTCTGGACTCTCCAGCCCCTGCTCTCCCACTGACCAGGGAGTCCAGTGCTGTGGGCATTGGAAACTGAGTGCTTCCAGACCCCTGGAGTCCCAACCCCTGCCTGAACTGCAGCACATGTTTCTTGCAGAAGAGCAGAAATACAGAGCTTGACCACCAGATGGCTCCAGTCAGAATGGAAAGTCACCGGCCCCTGATGAAAACCAAGGAGGGGTCTTGTCTTACACAGTAGGGTGGAAAGAGCATGGAGAACTGGAATGACCACAGGCCCCACAGGAGACTCACATACCCCTGCCCCTCCCTGGGCCAAATGTTCAACTTCTGTATAGCAAGGGACCAGGGCCTGAGAGGATCCCTCTGTTATACCCACTGCACCCAATGACCAGAGTCCACTGACTGGTCCCTAGAAACCAGGGGAGCTCTGGGCATTGGGCATGGCCTCTGATGCAAATGCAACTAAATATGTGGTTTTCAACACTCCTGGACCCATCCAAGTGTTGGGAATAAAGTCTGTGGAACCAGATCACCTAGGTTCAAATCCTACGCCTATGCTCATTAGAGGTGTTGAGTGTGGGGACACTGCTTTGCCCCTCCGTGCCTCAGTTTCCTTCTCTCTCAAATCAAGATGACTTCGCCTGGTTTGGAAGATGGTCTATGAGTGTCAAATGTGCTAGTTCACATAAAGTGCACAGGATGTGTGTGGCTGTGCTTGCACACTCAGTAGCTGTCAGCCACACCAACGTTTCTCAGGCCTGGGGCTCTGCACCGAGCATAATGAAGCTCGTGGCAGGAAAGGGAACAGAGTCCAGGAGCAAAGGGAAAGCAGACAATGCAGCCGTCTGACGCTATGCCACTGCCCAGCCATAAACCAGGCCAGCATTCCCCAGATGCTGAGACATGAAATAAAGGGTTTTGTCATCAAGCCAGCTGGGGAACAAAGCTCACCAGGTTGGTCCACTGCAGGACTTCTAAGGGCCTTCAATTTCTTGGCCCACAAAACCTTTTCTAGTGGCAGAACATCCTACTCCATTAGTGTGTGAAAGAATACACCGTGAGACACCCTCATCTAGACCACAGTCCTCCCAGCACAGGGCCAGGGCGCGGCTGTGCCACCAATGCCTGGGCACGAACGAGCAGCCACCGGTGCACACGGGCTACTTCTGACCCATCTCCGGCTCCTCTCTCCACTCACACCACACAAGGGCTGACCTTGGGACTTGTGTGTTTACTGTCTCCTCTGCCTGGAAGGCCCTTTGCACAGAATCATGGGCTCCTCTCACACCCTTCCAGTCACTTAATCAAAGAAAATGTCTCTGGCCAGTCTATGAAAACCAGCATCACTGCCCATACCCATCATCCACGTGCCCTTTCCTGCTTATTTTTTTTTTGTACTTATCACCACCTGCCACATGGTATGTTTATTTGCTCACTGTCTAGTCACTCACCCCACTCATTGCACAGAAATGTCAGCAGCACAACCGCAGGGACTTTGCACACTTCGATCACCACTGTGTCCCTAGTGCCCACTGAGGAAATTAAACATGGTAGGCACTCTGTAAATATTTGCTGAATGGAAGAACAAACACCCCCAAGCACCCAGCTAGTCCCAGTCACCCACCTTGCAGTTCAGAGTTCTCTGACCAGAGCCTCTGGGTCTCCTATCCAGTTGTCCCCAACCTCCTCCCCAAGGACAGCTTCTCCATGACAATTTCAGAAAGGACTGTGGCCCCCAGCAGTTGCTCTGGGTACCCCACCAAGCCCAGAGCAGCTCACCTGTCCCCTGGGATTTCTTTCCCCTCCTTCTTTCAATGCAAAATGGCTCTGGTTCAAGGGGTGCATGAACTCCATATACCCCTCCACAACCAAGAGGACCCAGAGTCCACAACCCAGGGTCCCAACCATCTGAGTCTGGGCTCAGAGCCTGGCTCTCTCACTTACAGGCAGCACGGCCTCCTGTAACCTCCTGTAACCCTCCTGAGCTTTGGTTTGCCCATCTGCAAAACAGGGACACACCCCCGCCCTTGGGAGAACTGCCATGACAGGTTTTGAATAACCCAGCAGAGCACATGCCCTTCTCCTTTGCACCCATCCCTAGGGCCACTCTTAAGAATGGGCCAGCAGCATGCAAGGCCTATGCAAGGCAGGCAATGCTCCTAATAAAGCTAATCCTTAAAAGGTGCCTATCAGATACAAGGCACCATGTGCCCCAAGCACCTTACCTACACTCACCCGCTCACCCCTCACGACCAACAAGCTGGGAGGAGGTGCTGTCATTACACCCACTGTACAGGTGGGAAAGTCAGGAACTCAGCCAGCAAGTGTGGAATGAGAATCGAGCTCGGCTGGAGCCCCTCACTACTTGGGCCTGCTCCCCACGTACCTTGAAGAAGCCAATGATGCCCACACCGTAGGCCACACAGTACTTGTCCAGCAGCTCCCGGTTCCAGGCATCCAGGTTGACGTACTTAAGGATGTTCTCATAGATGATGAGGGCGAAGCGGCCGCGGCCCTTGTCAGTGAGTGTGGGCATGTCGCCCTTGCCCGGTGCAATCTCCGTGCGGTACTTGAAGCGGCTGGACTCCAGGATAGCCACCACCTCCTGGCCCAGCTGCGAGTAGAGGCTCTCCACGAACACCAGCACCAACGGGTCCGTACGGGAAGGGGTGGCCGCCTGGATGGGCTTGAGCGGCAGCAGGCGGCTGGGGGCCACAGGAGGAGGGTCCCCACAGTCAGGCTCGGGGGCATCCGCGGAGGGCTCCAGGCCCCGCTTCCAGCCATAAAGGTAGTAGGCTGAGACAAAAACGCTGAACAGGCAGAAGGCGAACAGTAGGAAAAGGACGGCCTGGGGGGACACGTGCCGACACAACCTGCGGAGGCGCGCCAGGGTGGGCATCCTGGCCCCCGAGACCGTGGCCACCAGTGCCCCGGCCTGCCCCAAGGCCCCACGCAGGAAGAGACACCCGAGTTGTCCACCAGCCAAGAGATTCACAGAGACTCACTGAGTGAGGCCCGCAGTGGGCAGGGGAGAGGAGGATCCGGGCGCTGGCCCTTCCTCCCAGCCAGGGGCACAGTCCACGGCTGGTTGCGCTCCTTCCTTCCTCCGCACCCCTTTATGTCACCATGGCAAATCCCCACGTGGTCCTGTACACAGCAGAAGTGCCCCAGGGCGTCAGGGCCTCCTGGGGGTGCTGGGCAGCGGGCTGAAGGATGCTGGGCAGGCCTGGGGGCGCCGCATGCCGCTTACTCAGTGGGGCCCCCACGGCCAAGGCTGTGGAGAGAGAAGGAGAATCAGAAGGTGGAAAGCCAGAGTGTGGGCCCTGGGGGCTCCACCAGACCTAATCTAGGCCGGCCCGAGTTCAACTACTGCTGCTCGACCTGGGTGCAAGCTTTGGCGCAAGCTTCTTCATCTCTCTGAGCCTCAGTCTCTCCATGTGTTAACGACAGTACCTGCCTCACCAGAGGCTGGGAGGTTTCGTCCCATGATATATACATCACGCTGAGCAGTTACCTGCATATGGTATCTACAGTGATAGATGCTGTTTATCGTGATTACCAGAGTCCAAGACTGCACCAAGAAGATTCCAGAGGCAGGAAGAACGAAGTGGGACGATAAGTGTTCACAAGGCCTGGCAGCTAGAGGTGGAATTCTAAATCACGATCCAATGCTGTCGGAATGTGCCCAGCACCACCATCTGACAGATTAAAGCCTAAGGCTCAGACGAGGATTCAGACTTAGGCTGTGAGGCATCAGCGGCTTGGCTGTGCTAGAGGGCCCTCTCAAGCATCAGCGATCTCACGTGTGAAATCACCAGGCCTGCTGTACCGGGCTGGGGCCGAGGGAGACTGAGGAAACCTACTAGAGGAGGACGGTGTCAGCCACACGTAAGAGATGGCAGCTGTCGCCATCTGCCCCAAATACAACAGGCATCTCTCATCCTCAGGGCACAAGCCCACAGCAGCACACACCAGCCCAACACAGCAGGCGACCAAATCCCCCTGCCTTGAGGATCCCAAGCTCGCCCAACATCCTCACCCAAACAGCACCCCAACCACGGCCCTCTAGTCTCCCTTAAACGTGAGTGGAGGCAGCTGCTGAAAGCTGGCAGGAGAGCTTCCCTGCAGGATGGGAGGGCAGGAGGTGTGAGGGACTGGGCTGGCGCAGCCAGGAGGGGAATGTGAGTCTCAGACCCAGAGGCAGGGATGAAGATCCTCAAAATCGCTCCCAGCCCCCAGACTATATGGTCTGCTCAGCATGGGTACAGTCTACCAGAGACCCTACAGCGGTACTTCTAGGAACTCATCCTAGAGGTAGTAATTGCAGAAGTGTGCAAAGATTTCCCCACAAGAAAACGAATCTCCGTTCTGTATAATAGCATAGAGTGTTGTTTATAATAGCAAATGCCCAACAATAGGGGACTGTCTTTAGCAATTATAATGCAAGCATGTGATGGAATCCCAGGCAGCCATTTACAGTATGTTGAAAAAGGACATTTACTGACACAGAAATATAATTACCATATATATTGTTAAAGTAGAAAACATTTTTATAAGACCATACTGTCTTATTTTTGTGAAAAATTTTATGCGTAAGCCAGAAACTGGTACTAAATCCAAAAATCAAAACAAACAAAAAAAAGTAACAATTATCTCTGACTTTTCTTTTCCTTTGTTTCCTAGATTTTGTATAATAATCATCTGTTGTCTTGTGAATAGGTGAAAACAAGTATTTTTAAAAGACGTGCTCAGCAAAGAGGCAGGGGTATGAAATGAGGGCGTGTCTTAGACGCTGGGTATGCTCCCGGTTCTGCCGTAATGTGCTGTGTGGCCTCAGGCACACTCTGCCCCTTTCTGGGCTTCTTGTCGGTCAGCAAGGGGCCTGGGCCGGATGATGTCTGGGGACTTTTCCATCTCTGATATTCACAGTTCAGTCTCTTAGGATGCACCAGCATCACAGGGAACCCAACGCAGCCAGGAAAACAGGCACCTACGATGCAGGGAGTGAGACAGTGGGAGGAGGCAGGGTGTCTGAGAGAACTGAGGGGCACTTAATCCCCCTGGAGGAGGAAGAGAGAGGATCGAGGAAGGCTTCCTGAAGGAAGCGGTACCTGAACTGGCCAGAAAGCGAAGCAAGGGTTGGCCCAGGGTAGGGAGAGAGAGGGATGCAAAGCACAGCTTAGGCGTAAGGGAACAGGCAGAGCTTTCCAGGGAGTCCCTGCAATTCCAGCTGAGGGCAGGACAAGGTGGGACCGGCTTCCCGGGTGCGGCCGAAAGAGCTGGGGCGACTGGCCCAGCTTATCCCCAGGGTGCACCTACGTCCTGTTCCCCTTTGATAAGGGCAGCCCTCGGCCCTGCAGCCACAGCAAGCCCCCCCAGGGCCAGGACAGGAGCACAGTGGGTGGGGAGGCACCTGCCCACTCAGGCCATCTAACCCCACCGCCCCTGCTGGCCCGGGCGCTCTGGTCACCGGCCGTCAGCCTGTTGCACTAACAGCCTTTCAACATGTGTGCTAATGACACAACCAGCAGTCTCAGGTGTCTTGGGGTCACCGACCCCTGTGGGAATCAGACATTTCCCTATTATAAAAAAAAAAAATGCACGTATGTTGTAACAATTTCATAGTCCAAACCCAGTGCCTCCAACTCCCTAAAGCCCTAGGTCAATAGAGCCTAAGGGTTATATGGGCAGACTAGAGCTAGGCAGCTTCGTTCAAACCCAAGCGCTACCACCCAATAATTGTGTAATCTTGGGCAAGTTCTTTAAGTGCCCCCAGTTTCCTAATCTGTAAAACTGGAAACCTTGACATACTTTCCGAAGTTGTGAAAATTAAATGAGTGGATACATAGGAAGTGTCATGCCTGGCACACAACCCTGAGGAAGGCCCAGCTGCTGTTTTCATGTATTCCTATTTAACGTACTCATAACGTGGGTAACACCTGAGCCCACAAAGCACCGTCAAGCTCTGGGTACTCTCTCAGTCTCTAACGGCCCTTGGAATCCCAAATTCTCACTTTCAGGAGCCATGCCTTGCTGGGGAACTGGATGGATGAGCAGAGGCCATATAGAAGCCAGAAGGCTAGAGAGAAGGCCATACAAAGCTCAAGCCCAAGAGAGGGTAAAGGCGGAAAGAGAGTGACCAACTAGCCCCTGGCCCCAGAGAAGGCTGAGTAGCTGGCAAATCGCGGACCACCATCGAGCTGGCCACGGGGGCCTCCAGCGTGGCCCTTACTGCAACCCCTCAAGGACCCGGCACCAGCCATTCAAGGCCCTCCATACCTGCCTGAATTCCTGCACCCCTGTGGCTCAAGGGATGCCAAGCAAAGGTTTCAAACCTCTGTGGAGCCGCACAGGCTTCAAGGACATCTAGGGGCTGAGGCCTCAACACTTCCCTCCTGCCCTGGGCCTGCCGACATCACCAGCCATTTTCCTAAACTCCAGCCTCGCCCAACCAGTCATCAGTCTTGGTCATGCATCTAAGCCTTTGTTAATGAAGTTCCCATTGCTTGGAATGTCTTCCCCTACCCCTTGGGACACTTACTCATCCTTCAAGACCCCAGTTCCAATATCATCATGTCTCTAAAGTCATCTCCACCCACCAACCCCTTTCCTGCCCCCACATCCCATTCCTTGGGCTCCCGCCCCATCCCTACTCTATAGCATAGAAGCTGAGAACCAGGACCCTCCAGCCAAAACAGGATGCAAAATTCTTTGACAGCATTTTTCTTTGAGACTAGCTATCAGCATCTTAAAATCAGGAGATTTCATATAAAAGTCAGAACTTACAACTTCTTGGAGAAGGAAATGGCAACCCACTCCACTACTCTTGCCTGGAGATCCCTTGGACAGAGGAGCCTGATGGGCTACAGTCCATGGGGGGGCAGAGTCGGACACAACTGAGCTACTGACACACACACAAAATTGAGGAGATACTTGATGGTGAAAGGGTACACTTCATCTACTCTCCCATCTCCTGCAGGAAGCAGGATGGGGCAGGCAGCAGCTGGGAGGCAGGATGGCTCGCCACCCCCCCCCCATCCCTTCTGGAAGTCTTGGGGCATTAGTGCCTGCAACAGCTGGCCTTAGGCAAATAGAAGACTAAGTTGTTTACTGGCAAAAAAAAAAAAAAAAANCTCTTAGGATGCACCAGCATCACAGGGAACCCAACGCAGCCAGGAAAACAGGCACCTACGATGCAGGGAGTGAGACAGTGGGAGGAGGCAGGGTGTCTGAGAGAACTGAGGGGCACTTAATCCCCCTGGAGGAGGAAGAGAGAGGATCGAGGAAGGCTTCCTGAAGGAAGCGGTACCTGAACTGGCCAGAAAGCGAAGCAAGGGTTGGCCCAGGGTAGGGAGAGAGAGGGATGCAAAGCACAGCTTAGGCGTAAGGGAACAGGCAGAGCTTTCCAGGGAGTCCCTGCAATTCCAGCTGAGGGCAGGACAAGGTGGGACCGGCTTCCCGGGTGCGGCCGAAAGAGCTGGGGCGACTGGCCCAGCTTATCCCCAGGGTGCACCTACGTCCTGTTCCCCTTTGATAAGGGCAGCCCTCGGCCCTGCAGCCACAGCAAGCCCCCCCAGGGCCAGGACAGGAGCACAGTGGGTGGGGAGGCACCTGCCCACTCAGGCCATCTAACCCCACCGCCCCTGCTGGCCCGGGCGCTCTGGTCACCGGCCGTCAGCCTGTTGCACTAACAGCCTTTCAACATGTGTGCTAATGACACAACCAGCAGTCTCAGGTGTCTTGGGGTCACCGACCCCTGTGGGAATCAGACATTTCCCTATTATAAAAAAAAAAATGCACGTATGTTGTAACAATTTCATAGTCCAAACCCAGTGCCTCCAACTCCCTAAAGCCCTAGGTCAATAGAGCCTAAGGGTTATATGGGCAGACTAGAGCTAGGCAGCTTCGTTCAAACCCAAGCGCTACCACCCAGTAATTGTGTAATCTTGGGCAAGTTCTTTAAGTGCCCCCAGTTTCCTAATCTGTAAAACTGGAAACCTTGACATACTTTCCGAAGTTGTGAAAATTAAATGAGTGGATACATAGGAAGTGTCATGCCTGGCACACAACCCTGAGGAAGGCCCAGCTGCTGTTTTCATGTATTCCTATTTAACGTACTCATAACGTGGGTAACACCTGAGCCCACAAAGCACCGTCAAGCTCTGGGTACTCTCTCAGTCTCTAACGGCCCTTGGAATCCCAAATTCTCACTTTCAGGAGCCATGCCTTGCTGGGGAACTGGATGGATGAGCAGAGGCCATATAGAAGCCAGAAGGCTAGAGAGAAGGCCATACAAAGCTCAAGCCCAAGAGAGGGTAAAGGCGGAAAGAGAGTGACCAACTAGCCCCTGGCCCCAGAGAAGGCTGAGTAGCTGGCAAATCGCGGACCACCATCGAGCTGGCCACGGGGGCCTCCAGCGTGGCCCTTACTGCAACCCCTCAAGGACCCGGCACCAGCCATTCAAGGCCCTCCATACCTGCCTGAATTCCTGCACCCCTGTGGCTCAAGGGATGCCAAGCAAAGGTTTCAAACCTCTGTGGAGCCGCACAGGCTTCAAGGACATCTAGGGGCTGAGGCCTCAACACTTCCCTCCTGCCCTGGGCCTGCCGACATCACCAGCCATTTTCCTAAACTCCAGCCTCGCCCAACCAGTCATCAGTCTTGGTCATGCATCTAAGCCTTTGTTAATGAAGTTCCCATTGCTTGGAATGTCTTCCCCTACCCCTTGGGACACTTACTCATCCTTCAAGACCCCAGTTCCAATATCATCATGTCTCTAAAGTCATCTCCACCCACCAACCCCTTTCCTGCCCCCACATCCCATTCCTTGGGCTCCCGCCCCATCCCTACTCTATAGCATAGAAGCTGAGAACCAGGACCCTCCAGCCAAAACAGGATGCAAAATTCTTTGACAGCATTTTTCTTTGAGACTAGCTATCAGCATCTTAAAATCAGGAGATTTCATATAAAAGTCAGAACTTACAACTTCTTGGAGAAGGAAATGGCAACCCACTCCACTACTCTTGCCTGGAGATCCCTTGGACAGAGGAGCCTGATGGGCTACAGTCCATGGGGGGGCAGAGTCGGACACAACTGAGCTACTGACACACACACAAAATTGAGGAGATACTTGATGGTGAAAGGGTACACTTCATCTACTCTCCCATCTCCTGCAGGAAGCAGGATGGGGCAGGCAGCAGCTGGGAGGCAGGATGGCTCGCCACCCCCCCCAATCCCTTCTGGAAGTCTTGGGGCATTAGTGCCTGCAACAGCTGGCCTTAGGCAAATAGAAGACTAAGTTGTTTACTGGCAAAAAAAAAAAAAAAAAAAACAAGAACTTCCAACTTCTTGAAAAAGAGCACATTTGAGGACTTCCCTGGCGGTTCAGTGATTAAGACTGCAGTTTCAATCCCTGGTTGATGAGCTAAGATCCTACATGCTGCATGGCACAGCAAAATAAAAAACAAAAAGTCCATTAAAACACACACACACACATTTTAGTGACATTAGGCACTCCACTCCAGTACTCTTACCTGGGAAATCCCATGGACAGAGGAGCCTGAAGGGCTACAGTCCATGGAGTCACAAAGAGTTGGACATGACTGAATGGCTGATCTCAGCACGGGGCATGCACACCCACTGGCTACCTTTGTAGCTTCAAGCTCCAGCCTCAGGTGGGTGAACACAGTCCCATAGCTGACCTCCCTCCCTCATTTAGCTCCCTGATGGCTCAACAGGTAAAGAATCTACCTACAATGCAGGAGTCACAGGAGATGCAAGCTCAATCCCTGGGTCAGGAAGATCCCCAGAGAAGCAAATGGTAATCTACTCAGTATTCTTGCCTGAAAATTCCATGGACAGAGAAGCCTGGTAGATTACAGTCTATTGGGTCACAAAGAGAGCTTCTCTGGCGGCTCAGTGGTAAGGAATCCACCTGCCAATGGAGGAGACAGGTTCGATCCCTGATCTGGGAATATCTCACAGTCAGGGCAACTAAGCCTGTGTGCCACAACTATTGAGCCTGTGCTCTGGAGCCAGGGAGCCACAACAATTGAGCCGACATGCCTCAGCTACTGAAGCCTGCAAGCCCTAAAGCCCATGCTCCACAACAAGATAAGTCACTACAATGAGAAGCCCTCATACCACAACTAGAGAAACACACACAGCAACAAAGCTCCAGCACAGCCAAAAATAAAATAATAAAAAGTAAAAGAGCAGACTTGGAGTGTTTCTACATGGCTCTGTACCCTGGAGCCTGCAGACAGGGGCAGGACTGGAACTTATGACCTGTGCCTGGCACTGTGCTAAGCACTTTTACATACTTTATCTCAATTAATCCTTACAACTAATACTGTCATTCACCTTTACAGTTGCAGAAAATAAGGCTCAGAGATGTTAAGCCACTTAAACCACATAGCTAGTCAGTGGCAGAAATGAAATCTGAACCCAAACCCCATGAAATGGTGACGGCTCCAGAGCCTACAGGGGAATCTTGGCAGGGATAGGGGAGAGCATGAGGGGGCCCCAGCTACCAAGCCCTCAACCAAGCCTCCACTGTGCTCTTTCAGCCCTAGGCCCAGCTTTCCCTGCCAAGGTGCTGGGGATAATGAATGAGATGCTCTGGTTGTCATGGAGATGCCATGGCAACACTGCACTTTCGGGAAATACCACGGTAACTGTGGCCACTGCTCTGTTGAAAGTCACTCATGACCCCACCCCCAATTCCAAAACGCTCAGGTGCCCCCAGAATCCTCTCTAGGACCCAAAGAAAAAAGAGGCAGAGGCTACAAGGAACTTCTCAGAAACCAAGCTGTCTAGAGAGGAGGCCTGGGGAGGAGGTCGACCTCTGCCCTGGATGGACAGGTGGGCTCTGGAGTGAGACCAACAGCTCCCTGAGCCTTTCATGAAGTGCACCTAACAACCCAACTCCCCCGCACTTGCTGCCTCCACGTGCAGCAGGCCTCCCGTGAAGAGCGCCATGCATCATGCTGTGTCATCCCAAACATCTGAGGGGCAATGATGCAGTAGCTGCTAGCATCCTTGTTAAAGGTCTCTGTGCAAATCTCTCCACCTCTCCGAGTCTCAGTTTCCCCTGGGGTTTATACTACTTATCTATCTTGCAGGGCTACTGCCAAGACTGAGAGAGAGGATCTGTGTAAAACTGCTCAGTGCCTGGCACATGGTAATTACGGGCTAACAAGATGATTATTCACTTAATGGATTTGGAAACTGAGACTCAAGAAGGAACTGGCCAAAGACTACACACCACATTGATAGTGGATCCAGAAACAGGAAGAGGGGTCAGGTTTGGGCACACACTGGAAGTCGGGAACAAGCAGATGACCCATTCCCTGTTTCCTCATTCTGTTCCTACTGAGCCCCGCCAGGTACCAAGCAAGGCACTGGGCACTGGAGATGCAGGCCTTTGGGCTCCAAGGTCCTAGGTCTCTGGCGTGCTGCTGCTGCGGGCTGAATGGAGGCCGGTGCCCAGAGCCCTGCATGCTCACCCAGCCTAGATTTTATTTCCTGCCTGGGTCTTCCTCCACACTCACAGGCACATGAATGGACAAGCAAACTTACATGGTGCTGAGACGTTCAAATGGGTCAACACAGGCCTCCGGGCCACAGGCACAAGGATGGGGTGGGGAGTTGAGAAGGGTGGGGAGAGCCCTGCAAACAGGCTCAAAAGTGTGTGAATGGGCATTCAGCCTCAGGGAGGAGGAGTGGCTGGACACTGGGAGCCACACATGCAATCCCAGGACCTTCCCCACAGCTGGCTTAGCCCCTCCCAGCCTATCACGCCCCCAGCACAGTCACACCACCACCCATTACCCAGCCACACCCCACAGTCACCCTGCTCCACCAGCTACCCAGCCCCAGCCTGCCCCACCC
>SJYW01027056.1:100540-141763 GCA_006410735.1 Raphicerus campestris
AACCAAGCTGTCTAGAGAGGAGGCCTGGGGAGGAGGTCGACCTCTGCCCTGGATGGACAGGTGGGCTCTGGAGTGAGACCAACAGCTCCCTGAGCCTTTCATGAAGTGCACCTAACAACCCAACTCCCCCGCACTTGCTGCCTCCACGTGCAGCAGGCCTCCCGTGAAGAGCGCCATGCATCATGCTGTGTCATCCCAAACATCTGAGGGGCAATGATGCAGTAGCTGCTAGCATCCTTGTTAAAGGTCTCTGTGCAAATCTCTCCACCTCTCCGAGTCTCAGTTTCCCCTGGGGTTTATACTACTTATCTATCTTGCAGGGCTACTGCCAAGACTGAGAGAGAGGATCTGTGTAAAACTGCTCAGTGCCTGGCACATGGTAATTACGGGCTAACAAGATGATTATTCACTTAATGGATTTGGAAACTGAGACTCAAGAAGGAACTGGCCAAAGACTACACACCACATTGATAGTGGATCCAGAAACAGGAAGAGGGGTCAGGTTTGGGCACACACTGGAAGTCGGGAACAAGCAGATGACCCATTCCCTGTTTCCTCATTCTGTTCCTACTGAGCCCCGCCAGGTACCAAGCAAGGCACTGGGCACTGGAGATGCAGGCCTTTGGGCTCCAAGGTCCTAGGTCTCTGGCGTGCTGCTGCTGCGGGCTGAATGGAGGCCGGTGCCCAGAGCCCTGCATGCTCACCCAGCCTAGATTTTATTTCCTGCCTGGGTCTTCCTCCACACTCACAGGCACATGAATGGACAAGCAAACTTACATGGTGCTGAGACGTTCAAATGGGTCAACACAGGCCTCCGGGCCACAGGCACAAGGATGGGGTGGGGAGTTGAGAAGGGTGGGGAGAGCCCTGCAAACAGGCTCAAAAGTGTGTGAATGGGCATTCAGCCTCAGGGAGGAGGAGTGGCTGGACACTGGGAGCCACACATGCAATCCCAGGACCTTCCCCACAGCTGGCTTAGCCCCTCCCAGCCTATCACGCCCCCAGCACAGTCACACCACCACCCATTACCCAGCCACACCCCACAGTCACCCTGCTCCACCAGCTACCCAGCCCCAGCCTGCCCCACCCACCACATGTATAGCAAAGAAAATCCTTCACATTTGCTTCCCAGCTGTGCAGGAGTTTCTCTGGCACAATCACACCCTTGGGAGGCGGAGACCAGAAACAAATCCCTTCCTCTACTGGAATCTGCGGCCCGCCCCATCCTCTACAGACCCGCCTGGCTGGGGGCCAAAGGGCTGCCTATCCGTCACCCTGGAGTCCACGGCTGCCACCAAGGGACGGTCAGCAGTAGTCTGGCTGAAGGGTTTCAGGACTGCAGAGTGTATGGCCCACCCTGCTGTGAGCACACGGGGACAAGGAGGCCCAGAGAGATGAAAGGACCACCTCGGGTTGCACTACCAGGCCTGCCCCACCCCCACCTGCCTTGGCCCATTTTCTTATCCACAAAAAAAGCCTACACATCCTCCTCCAAGGCCAGTCTCAGCTGAGAGTTGATTCCGCCAGCTCTGAATTTCAGAAGTCCTGGATGAGCTCTCCTGCCCTGTACCCCACCACGCAGGGCCAGACTGATGTGCCAGAGATGTCAGCAGCAATCGAGACTAGCACACTGGCCCCAACTTCACCAAAAGCTTTCCAAGGCAGAAGAGATCACCCACCCACAGTAGGTACGTAAGAGTGAAGTGCCCCTGCCAATGACCTTTCTCTTTTTTAATCTGCTACAAGGAACTGCCAAGCTAAACGTATTAAAGCATGAACTCCCATGTATTAGACATGATATGCCTGTACTACATGCTATTATTTACCCCTCACCACACCACTATCAACAACATTCCCTTCATTTGACAGATGAGGAAACCGAGGCCCAGAGCGGACTGGGGCTTGCTAACGAGTGGTTACTGGGAATCTCCCCAGCCCATCCGTCCTTGAGCAGCACACGCCCTCCAAGTTCACTGAGGACAGCTGACAAAGGCCAGCGCCTGCACACCCTGCCCTCTGTTCCCTTCAAATGCCGCGCTTTCTGTTTTTGTTTTCAAGCATCTTACGTGTGTTTTAACATCAAAAGCAGCCTCTCACGATCCTGCCTGCAAGCAGACACACAAATCACGCGTCAATCAACAAGCAAACAGACCATAAAGCACTGGTTCACTCCCCAGCTCCCAACCTGGAGTCTGTGCTGGGTTCCCGGGAAGGGAATGCCCAACAAAAATCTCAAGAACCGACACCCCCTACTTGTTGAGAATTTGTCTTTCTTCCAGCAAGGCCTGAGTTCAGAGTGTACCTTTGCACCAGCTCTGAAAACGGGGTTTACTGAGCAAACAAACAAGACTGCAGGGCGGCAAAGTGAGGAGTGAGAGGGTGCAGGACCTCTGCCCTTTGGCCCCGCTGGAGCTCTCAGGCAAACCAAGGCGGGCAGGACCCTCACGGAGTATGCTCTTCATTAGCCCCCAGAGCTCCTCAAAATAGGGCTTTCTCCACCCAACGCCCAAATACATCTATGCATTCAAATTCGTTCCCAGTTATTTCTCTCAGGCTTGGATCACTGGCACTTGGGTGGGGGGGGGCGGAAAAACAAACAGTAAGATATTTCTTTGCAAATATCCTAACCTCCCTTGCTGATGGCAGCCAGCACTGACTGAACTCCTGATACCTTGCCAGCCAGACGCTGGCTTCCCCTGATTCATCACATCCAATCCTCACACCCTGAGAGGTGGTGTCACTGATACATGCACTTCACAGAGGAGAAATCTATGCTCAGAGAGGGGATGAAGCAACTGACTCAAGGTCACACCGTTGGGCAAAGACAGAGCTAGGACTACCCCAAGCCAGCCCACTTGGAGCCTCAGCCTCTGTGCAGCTGCCCAGCACTCCACACCATTCCTAAACTAGGTCTGTAGCCCAGAACCTACCCGTCCCAGGGACAGGTAGGTTCCTGCTCCCTGCAGGTGACTGGCCCCAGTTGCCTCAATGCAGGCTGATCGGCATCCCTAGCAACAGGAAAGCATTCCTTCATGGACAGATGAGGCACCACAGGTCCCCAGAGAGGCAGGACTCAGCCTGAGGGTCCTGACAATCCCCTGCCCCATCCCAGACAGGCAGAGACCCCACAACATGAGACAGGGAGGCTGCCTCCATGCCCCAGGCAGAGGCCTCATGTTGAGGAAGGGGAGAGCTGGGTGGTGAGGGTCAGAAGCAGGAGATCCAAGTTAACAAGGCCAACTCGAAGGATCATGGGGACCAGCATGCCTCACAGGTCTGCTACACACCAGATACTACGGCAAGCACTGCCCAACCGTGATCTCAGTTATTCGTCGTTTTCTTTCAAGAAGTACATACAAGTTTACCGTTATTCATTCCTCCCCATCTGCCAGCCCTGCAGGGGAGCTGGGAAACACTGGCCAACCCCAGCCACTGCTCTCCACCCATCCCAGGTTGCCATATGACCCCTGGACAGATCCTGAGAAACATGTGTACTCGGGATGGGGTGGGGGCCTCCAACTCCTGGAGGTGGAAGCAAGCTCCACATGGGCCTGGAGTACCATCAGCATCCCAGTGTGTCCACCGGCTCCCTCTGGGCAATACCTTCCCTTCTCTGAGCCTGTTCCTCAACTGGACAACAAGAGGTACAGATTAGATCAGAAGTTTGTGACGTCTGGGGGTTACGGTACCCTTTGAGAATCTCATGAAGGCTATCAGCAGACTCTTCACAGACAGATGCCACATTTCATACAAACTCACAGAGACTGTGAACAACTCCCTCCCCAAAAATCAAGTTGAGAATATAGAGGGACTTCCCTAGTGGTCCAGAGGCTAAGACTCTGTGCTCCCAATGCAGGGGGCCCAGGTTCAATCCCTGGTCAGGGAACTAGATCCCACAGGCCCCAGTGAAGACCTGGCGCAGCCAAAACAAAGAGCAAGCACAGAAAGTCTGTAGCAGCCTTTCGACTTTGACAAGCCATATCCTCACCATCTCGACAGGACTGAAGCTACGAAGGTGACTTCGCAGCACCCTGGGACCTCATCACGCCAGCTCCCCCAGGGCCTGTGGTAAATCTTTAACTCCCAGACCTGCTGGCCTCAGGTGGATTTGTGGACTTGCTGAGCTGTCAGGAGAAGCTCAGGGAGAAGCTGAGCCCATCCTTTCCACCCCTCAGCCACAGTCTCCTTCTCCCCAGTCAGGAGTCTGCCAGGTCGGCCCTGGGCTGCCTCCCTGGGGCAGTCCTGGTGGTGGAGATCCTTGAGGCACCCGCTTCTGGTGCTGTATGCAGACAGGACCCCCAGGGCCAGGCTTGGGGGCCAATCCTGCACCCCAGGCCCCGTCCTGCATGGGTATGAACATGAACACACTGTGGGCGCACACACATCAGACAGACCTGGGAGGACTGCACAGGAGGGAGGGAACACGAGGCCGTGGTCAGACGGGGCAGGGAGGCCAGGGAGAAAAATGACAGGACCCACCAGAGCTCCAGGCAGCAGCCGCTCAGCTCCGCTCCGCTTTAGGTCACCGTGTCCTCGGAATGGCTCCCTGCTCCTCACTTAACACAGCCGCGCCTAATCCTAGAGCCAGGACAAATGGCATTACTGTCAGCCCAGTCCCCTCCCTGGGAGAGAGGGAGGGGGTGGGCTAGGGGCACCCCGCGCCACCAACCACATTCCGGGAAGCCTCCAGGCCTCCCCCATACTGCGTCCCTTGCCAGAGGCCACCCATTCCTACCCTCCTGAACCTCAGGAAGAGGATGTCTCATCCGACTCCATCCCACGCCTGGGGACCCTACAGCAGGCAGGGACCCCGTGCCCTCACCCCCGCCGTGAGAGAGGCGGCTTCCACGGAAGAGGAGAAAGTATGTCCCTGACCCTATGCCGATGGCCCTCGCGTTCCTCTCAAGGGTGGCAGCCTGGAGCAGATGAGCCCTTGCCATCAGCAAGGGTAACTGGGCTCTGACTGCAGCTCTGCCTGACTTCCCATGTGACCAAAGCAGGGCCCGTCCCCTAATCCAGATCTCAGTTTCCCCATCTGTCCTGAGAAGAAGAGGAAGCAGGACTGATAGCCCCTACAAGGCCAGCAGGTGGTCAAAGCACCTCGTTTTGGCCCCCACCCCAGCTGCCAGGCCCTTGTCACTGGCCCTACCAACCCCAACAGAGGAGAAAGAAGGGTAACTGCTAGAGCACGGAGGTTCTAGAGCGGGAAAGGGCCTTAACAAAGCCCAGAGAGGAGAGGCAACTGGGCCACGGCCACAGAGGCAGCTGGACAAAGGCCAGCCTGGGTCTTCTCTTCAGCAGCAAACATTTAAGAGCGTCCACCTGTGAACCTACCTGCCTTTTTAGAGGATGCCAAGGAGAACACAAGACAACGTGCTCAGTGGCAGAGTTTCAGGCCTCAAGAGTAGCAGCTGGGCAGGGGAGTGTTAATGGCATGTTTGAATGTATAGGGTCTGGGGATGGACACTGCTGACTGTCCAAGGCTACTCACATCACACCACGAGGGTAGCCCAGGCTTCTGCCAGCCCGCAGTGATCCCAGGAACTCCTGCAGGGATTAGCAGCCTTGGCCACCTTGTAACAAGTCACCTGTGGCCCAGCGGTAGTGTTGGGGAGCCTGGCCTAGAGGCATGAAAGCCTGGGGGATGCTGAGAAGCCTCCGGGCCCTGTGGCCAGAGTGGAGGGAAGGCAGGAGCTCTGGGGTCAACAAGGAGGAGAGGAAAGCCTGAGGCACTTGGAGCCCCAGAAGCCCCCTAATCTCCCGGAGGCCTGGTGGGTACCAGCCAGGCCTGCTGATACCAAGGAGGCTTCATCAGGGCCCGCATGAAAGCGCCCTCATCCCTCCAGACTCGCTGGGGCTTGTCACCACGACAGGCGCCTGCTGCTAACATGCCTCCCGGCCCGGGTGAAGGCTCGGATGCTCACACGGAGGCGCAGCTGGCAGGGGAAGGGGCAGCAGGTGGGGTAGGGGGAGGGCCTTGCTCTCTCTAGATCACAGACAGCTCGAGAGCAGAGAGAGAGTTAACAGCGCCGGGCTGGTGACTACTTATCCAAGGCCCCTTTTAAAGAGGCCAAGCGGCCTGGGTGAGGCTCTACAAGGCACCCTGCAGGTGTCCGCACACCCCCATGGCTAGGGGGCCAATTTCTGGAGTCGGAGACTGGTGTTCTAGTCCTCCACTGAGCCACGATGAGGCATCCAGGCAGCAGGCACCTGCCCGGCACCAGGAGTCTCACTGAGGCACCTGAGTGCTCCTCTCAGTCTGCCTCTAAGTGCCTCCCTCGCCTCACCCTAGGCCCAGCCTCCCACTAACCTGCCAGTGAGCCCAGCCAAGCACTCCCTCCTTGCTGTGTTCACCAGTAAAATGGAATGGTGCCAGATGACTCCAAGGGCCAACCTAACTCCAAGCTGGGTGATTCTGCAGGGAGCATAACCGACCTCCACGCTCAGCCCCAGAAACGGGCACAGTGGCCCCCACTCCCGCCATCCAGAAGCCCATCAGGCACCAGGCTCCAGGCAGAAAACATGGTATAACACCTCTGTGTGACCGTGTGCTCTGCCCTTTCATAAATGCTTGGCCTCTGCTTCATCAAGCCCTCATTTCACAAATGTGGAAAATGAGGCTCACGGGAGTGAAGTAACTGGCTCAAGCTTCCAGTCGGGAAGTGCTGAGCTGAGATTCGAACCAGGGCCTGGCTGTACTCCTACATTCCACGGGGTCCACCAGATAACCCAGAACTTACTACAGCTCAGAAGATGCTACTGGGTCTTTGCACCTCCCACGTCTTTGAGGATGCAATGCTGAGGCTAATGCAAAAGGCGGGCTGCCGGAGGTGGCGGGAGCAGAGGCAGGCACGGGAAGCCTGTGTGGGTGCTGAGCATTTGCAGAATGACCAGCCTCTGGCCCGGCCAGCTGTCCACTACTGTGGCCACAAAGTCCTCGTCACCACAAGCACACCGCCGCCACCACTGTGCCATTTTTAAACCACCACACAGATGCAAAGCTTTTTCACAGATGCTGCTTTGGCATCACATGACAAGCTTCTAAGATCATGGCAGGGATCTCTTCCCTCTTTCTGCTATGAGGAAAGTGGGGTTCCTGGAGGAAGAGTGACTTCCCAGGAACACAGTGAGGCAACGTTTGGCAGTGAACTTGGAGCCCACATCCTCTGCCTTAGGTCTGGAGCTCTGTCTACTCCTCCACGCCCTTGACTTTTCAGTTCAACCGCACTGAGGGGCCTATATAACAAACACCTTTTTTTTTTTTTTTGCCATGCTGCATGGCTTGTGAGATCTCAGTTTCCTGATGAAGGATTGAACTTGGGCCACGGCAGTGAAAGCACTAACTCCTAACCACTAGACCACCAAGGAGCTCCCACTAACAAACGTTTCTGAGAGCTCATTCTGTGCAGGTATTCAGTTCAGTCGCTCAGTCGTGTCTGACTCTTTGTGACCCCATGGACTACAGTACGCCAGGCCTCCCTGTCCATCACCAATTCCCGGAGTTTACTCAAACTCATGTCCATTGAATCGGTTACACCCACATTTCATGTTATTATCTCATCTAACCATCAAGACAGCTTCAAAAACTACTGCCACTGTTCTCATTTCAGAGAGACACTGCAGTTCAGAAACATGGCGTGTCTTCCCCAGTTCACCATTTTAGAAAGGGGCAGAGAGGAGATTCAGCCGGAGGTCAATCTGGCTCTGAGGCCTGCACTTGGAATCTCTGTGCTTACTCTGGGACCAGAGGGGAAAGGAGAGCAGACACACTCAAACAGCATGCGTGCCTGCAGGTTATGGCGAGATTAGGATAACAGGAAGACAAACAAAGCTCTTGGAGAGCCCAGAAGATGCAGGCTGTTACAAACGTCCAGGCAGGAGGCCAGGAGTCTGAGCAAGGGACATGGGAACAGAGGGAGGTGACAGATGGGAGGGAGGTGGCCTTGTGAGACCTTGGTCAAGTGCCTTGCTTTCTCTGGATCTCAATTTACCCAGCTGTTAAGAAAAGTCCCTGGAATATCTCCAGAGCCCTCTCCACCTCGAAAAACTCTTGGACCCTGGGAAAACAAGCAGTGCCTGGTGACAGCCTGGCTGCCAGCCACAGGGGAATCTGAAATGTCCTTGGCTGTCCTGGCACGATTCAACTGCTGGGTAACAGGCTTGCAAAAGCACAGGCTCGGTCAGCATGCCTGGGCACCACTGAAGTGTGGGTCCTAAGGGGGCCACATTCCACCCACTGTCAACCCCTCCATGGCTCCAGTGGAGTAAGCACCCAGGCTGGACCCAGACCAGGAACCGAGGTCACATCAAACTGCCCAGTGGAATGTCACTCCAGGCCTGCCCTGATCCTATTCAGACAACCCGAGGACACTCAACATCACCCGCCCCTCAAAGCCCCAGACTCACATTCCCTAAGGTCAGCCACTGGGATGTAGAGACAAAGGGTTCTGTAGGAGATCTGAGGGAAAATGACAACCTCCATTCCCACAGAACGTGTGCAAGGCAGACGCTGCCCACGCCAAGTCAGTGAAGACCACCAGTTAAAGCAAGGGCGGAGAGTCCATCGGGGTGGCCCTCAGTTGTCACTCCTGCAGGTGGACGGGGTTCAGTCAAACCCACAGCTGCCTCCTCAGAGCATGTGTGGACCAGTCTCCTATTCTACAGCCTGCTGTGGCTCCCACCACGCATGGGGCAGAGCCCCTCAACCTGACCCACTGCACAGCCACTGTCACAGCCTCTGTCCACTGCATGTGGTGTGCGCCGAGGCCATGGCAATGTGCATTTTCTCATCTACCCCCCACAGGAACTCTGATGCAGGATGCAGGGACTATGGTTGGCTTGTTTTCACAGATGAGAAAACTGAGGCGCAGAGAGGTCATGCCAGTGGCCCAGACCTCACAGCCAGGTGGCAGAGCAAGGACTCACATCCACACTGGACTTCAAGCTGGGTTCTTCACCTCTGCGTTTGACCTCTTCACGTGCTCCCTGCCACCCTCAGAACACTGGGGCCAGTGTAACACTTCCATATGCCGGAGAGGAGACCAAGGCACAGAGAAAAACCTCTCTCTGTTGGTGACCAAGCCAGGGAAAGGCCTGAGGCCTCTGGCCCCTCTTCAAGGACTCCCCCCACGCCACCCACCCCAGGAGGAGCCCCCACCCAAGGAAGCACACCAGGCAGAAAGGCCAGGACCACCGCCAAGACAATGAGTCCTCAGAATCTGCCTTCTTCCTCTGTCCAGAAAGAAGGGGGAGAAAGGAGCGGGTTTACAAAGAAAGAAAAAGAACATGAAAGGCCCAGGAAATGCTGCTCTTACAGACAGGTTCTCAAGAGTCTGGAAGGTCCTCAAGGGCACCCCCACATCCCTCCAACAACAGGAACGCCCAGGATCAACCTCTACCCGTGCGTCTCCCCTCCCCCAGGTATGCCCCTAACTAGCACATCTGATCTGAAATCTCCATTTCTCTCCCTAAACCTGCCATCCTGCAGCCTTCCCTGTCTCCATAAATGTCCTTCCAGTCCCTCAGACCAGAAACCTTGCCACTGACACTTTCTTCCTCCCACACCGCCCATCTGATCCATCAGCACAGCTTCCTGAGAAACCCATCTGGAGCCCGACCCCTTGCCACGCTGAGCTGTACTGACACCTGTGTAACCGCCACACCTCCCTCCCTCCCGGCCTGGCCATGTCCTGCTTCCACCCTTCTGACTTCTCCCCGCCCACAAACGTGAGACAGCCCTCGGCCCCAGCCCCTCAGCAGCTTCCCCTTAACTCAGACTCAACAGCAAAGTCCTCTAGAAGGCCCGAGGGGCCCTAGGCGGTCCTCCCCTGCCTGGCTGGCCGCCTCCCCTCCTAGGGCCGCTCTCTCTGCCCNCAGGAACTCTGATGCAGGATGCAGGGACTATGGTTGGCTTGTTTTCACAGATGAGAAAACTGAGGCGCAGAGAGGTCATGCCAGTGGCCCAGATCTCACAGCCAGGTGGCAGAGCAAGGACTCACATCCACACTGGACTTCAAGCTGGGTTCTTCACCTCTGCGTTTGACCTCTTCACGTGCTCCCTGCCACCCTCAGAACACTGGGGCCAGTGTAACACTTCCATATGCCGGAGAGGAGACCAAGGCACAGAGAAAAACCTCTCTCTGTTGGTGACCAAGCCAGGGAAAGGCCTGAGGCCTCTGGCCCCTCTTCAAGGACTCCCCCCACGCCACCCACCCCAGGAGGAGCCCCCACCCAAGGAAGCACACCAGGCAGAAAGGCCAGGACCACCGCCAAGACAATGAGTCCTCAGAATCTGCCTTCTTCCTCTGTCCAGAAAGAAGGGGGAGAAAGGAGCGGGTTTACAAAGAAAGAAAAAGAACATGAAAGGCCCAGGAAATGCTGCTCTTACAGACAGGTTCTCAAGAGTCTGGAAGGTCCTCAAGGGCACCCCCACATCCCTCCAACAACAGGAACGCCCAGGATCAACCTCTACCCGTGCGTCTCCCCTCCCCCAGGTATGCCCCTAACTAGCACATCTGATCTGAAATCTCCATTTCTCTCCCTAAACCTGCCATCCTGCAGCCTTCCCTGTCTCCATAAATGTCCTTCCAGTCCCTCAGACCAGAAACCTTGCCACTGACACTTTCTTCCTCCCACACCGCCCATCTGATCCATCAGCACAGCTTCCTGAGAAACCCATCTGGAGCCCGACCCCTTGCCACGCTGAGCTGTACTGACACCTGTGTAACCGCCACACCTCCCTCCCTCCCGGCCTGGCCATGTCCTGCTTCCACCCTTCTGACTTCTCCCCGCCCACAAACGTGAGACAGCCCTCGGCCCCAGCCCCTCAGCAGCTTCCCCTTAACTCAGACTCAACAGCAAAGTCCTCTAGAAGGCCCGAGGGGCCCTAGGCGGTCCTCCCCTGCCTGGCTGGCCGCCTCCCCTCCTAGGGCCGCTCTCTCTGCCCTTGCCCACACCAGTCTTCTGCTCCTGGAGCACATCCCAAACCCTCTTGCTGCGAAGCCTTGTGCTACCGCACCCTCTGCCTGGAATGCTCTTCCCCACACACCCGGTGGCTCCCTAGCCCCCTCCTGGAGTCACCCGTCCCCTCACCAGAGACTTCCCATGACCCCCACCCCTAACACAGCAGAGCCACTCACTCAACACAGCTTTCTTTCTGTGGCAGGCACTCTGGCCACCTGACAAATAGCCACTATTCATCAGTTTGTTGACTCTCTCTCACCACTAGAATGTCACCCCCAAGTCCAAAATAGGGACCTGGGCTGTTTTGTTCACTGCTGTGCCCCAGTGCCCAGAAAAGTGCCCGGGACAAAGTAGATGCTCAATAAAAATGTGCTGGCAGAAGGACTATGGCTGCCCTCATCTGAGCATCTGTTGGTTTCTTCAGCCCTGAGGAGACCAGGAGAGCCTGGAGGTGAAGTGAGAGTCCGCCTGTACCAGCTGGAATCTTGACAGTTGTCACATGAACAGTCCTGGCACTGCTTGGACCTGACCAGAACTTACACTGGTCCCTATCTGATGCCTGTGCCCACTCTTCCGGCTACTTCTGGGTCTGACAGCTGGGCCCACGGGGCAGCTCCCATCCCAGCGGGAACATGGACTGGGCTGCAGCTGGGCTCCCCCCGCCAGTCCGCCAGTGCTGCCGGGGTCCGGCATCTGACAAAGGCTGCCCCACGCCCCCAGCCAGGGGAGGCGGAGGAGGGAGGCCCAGTGCCACGCCTGCCCTTTTCCTGTTGTCAGCAGGAGGGCCATCAGAAGGAAGCTTTGTTCTCAGAATAAAGAGCAAGAAGCCCGGTGCCAGGCGGAAGCGGGCACAGAGGCAGCTGGCCATTGGAGACAGTTTAGGAAAAATGAAAAAAAATGGGATGGAGGATGTTTGAGGGGTAATTTGCACAACCAACCAGTTTCGTGCCTCCAGGGTGGCTATGCCAATGGTGGCTTCACTTTTCCAGGCCAAGCCTTGAGGTTGTCACAGACAAACAGACGACTGTCCCAGCTCGGGGGGCCTGGCACTAACCCTGAGGAGGGAGGTAAGGACAGAGAAGTGGATCCTCGCCTGAGAGTCAGAAGGCCTGGGTCCAAGCCTGGCTTTCCACACAACCACGTGAGACATGGCGGATGTCCCTCCCTCCGCATACCTCGATGTACCCATCTGTAAATGACTTGTGCCAGCCTGTGCTTGAAGCTCAGCCTGTCTGCCACCAGACCAGCCAGCGAGAAGCCTCTGAGCCTGTGGCCAGGTCACTGGCAGCCCAGGACAGTCCTCCAACCTTCTTGGGCACAGGCCCTGCCCACTGGGACCCGGGCTTCCAGCCTGCCTCCTCCCCTGCCCTCAGGGCCCTCCTCTCCTGAGCTGTCTGTCACCTGAGCAGTGTTAAATCCCTCTGGGCTTGACACCTGCCCAGATGCCCCCGTCAGCCTCTCCCAGGATGGTGCTCCAGACACTTTCAGTCACAACCACCAGAGGAACCCAGCATGTTAGTGCACAGAAAGTGAAAAAGCAGCCCAGAGAGGGAAAGGGGCACGAGATGTCACATAGCTCAAACGTACCTAGAGGTCCACCCTTCCAACCCTGGGCTCCCTGAGCCAAGATAGGATCTTCAAGGCATGTCTATAGACCCTCGCGTCTAAATCCTCTAGGAGGGGGACATTATACTCTGGACTGAAGGAATCAAAGATGAGGGCCAGAAACCTGCATGCTTCTTTTCTTTTAAAAAAAAAAAAAGCTTCCCAGATTTTTCTTGTACCCAGAACAATTGTGACCTCCCAGCTAAGACCTCTTCCAAGAGGGGACATCTCAGCTGGTCTCCAGGGAAGGTTAGGATTTCCATTAAAAGAGTAAAATAAGCCTTGCATAGATAGATAGCTGAACAAAGAAGCTGGGGGTTAAAGCACATTCTCTAGGAAAAGAATAAAGCAGAGAAAGGCCTGAAGGAGGGGAAACCCAGTCCAGTAAACACTTGAACTGACTCTCCCCCACCATCTCCCATCTCCCCAGGATTCAGAGGTTTGCACTTGATGCCATCCAAAGGCTGCTGATCCCAGCCTCTCTCTGCCCCAAAGCTCCTCTGAGCCCCAGGGGAGAGTGGAAGGTGGAGACAGCTGCAGGGGAAATGTCCTTCTCCTTGCTTATACTGCAGCATGGGGACGACTCTCTGAGTGACTGTTTATCCCCAGCTTAAGAAGCTGCCGGGGTCAGTGGCTAAGCAGTCACAGCTTATCTGGGAGGAGGATTCTCAGGCCACGGGGCAGGCTGATCCAGAGGCTTCCATTAAATGGAATCTTCACAGCTGGTGAGGTACAGCAATGCCCCACCTTCGTTCATACAGGAAACACTTATTATGCTCCTGCTGTGTATGCAGTCCTGAGCTTGAGCACAGTGCTTCGAGGGACAGAGAGAGGAGTCAGCTACCCCCTACCACCCTCAAAGAGCCCACAGAGCTGACAGACAGGGCACCATACCACAGCACAGGCGAAGAGAACCAGCTGTGCCTACAGGACAGGGTCGAAAACTCAGATGCCTAGGAGGCTAGAGAGACTGTGCAAGTGTGCCAAGTGGCTCGGGAGGGATGGGGCAAAGTGGAGCTTACGTGCTTCATCTCCAGTAGTGGCCACTGGAGAACTAGGATCAAAGTTTTACAATCTTCTCATTTTTGAAGTAAAGCCAGAAGTTGAGATCTTACGTAAAATCTCCTGTTGGCAACTAGCTCAATATTTNGACATCTCAGCTGGTCTCCAGGGAAGGTTAGGATTTCCATTAAAAGAGTAAAATAAGCCTTGCATAGATAGATAGCTGAACAAAGAAGCTGGGGGTTAAAGCACATTCTCTAGGAAAAGAATAAAGCAGAGAAAGGCCTGAAGGAGGGGAAACCCAGTCCAGTAAACACTTGAACTGACTCTCCCCCACCATCTCCCATCTCCCCAGGATTCAGAGGTTTGCACTTGATGCCATCCAAAGGCTGCTGATCCCAGCCTCTCTCTGCCCCAAAGCTCCTCTGAGCCCCAGGGGAGAGTGGAAGGTGGAGACAGCTGCAGGGGAAATGTCCTTCTCCTTGCTTATACTGCAGCATGGGGACGACTCTCTGAGTGACTGTTTATCCCCAGCTTAAGAAGCTGCCGGGGTCAGTGGCTAAGCAGTCACAGCTTATCTGGGAGGAGGATTCTCAGGCCACGGGGCAGGCTGATCCAGAGGCTTCCATTAAATGGAATCTTCACAGCTGGTGAGGTACAGCAATGCCCCACCTTCGTTCATACAGGAAACACTTATTATGCTCCTGCTGTGTATGCAGTCCTGAGCTTGAGCACAGTGCTTCGAGGGACAGAGAGAGGAGTCAGCTACCCCCTACCACCCTCAAAGAGCCCACAGAGCTGACAGACAGGGCACCATACCACAGCACAGGCGAAGAGAACCAGCTGTGCCTACAGGACAGGGTCGAAAACTCAGATGCCTAGGAGGCTAGAGAGACTGTGCAAGTGTGCCAAGTGGCTCGGGAGGGATGGGGCAAAGTGGAGCTTACGTGCTTCATCTCCAGTAGTGGCCACTGGAGAACTAGGATCAAAGTTTTACAATCTTCTCATTTTTGAAGTAAAGCCAGAAGTTGAGATCTTACGTAAAATCTCCTGTTGGCAACTAGCTCAATATTTGGTGTGGGCCAAGTAAAATATGCCCCTGGGGTGGATGTGGCCTGCCAGTCTGCGGCCTCTGTTTTCTTAAAGAGAACAGAACGCAATGCTCAGAAGAGAAGAGACATATCTCTGTAACCGAGATACCAGGGAAGGCTTCCTGGGAGAGGAGGCCTGGCACTGGGCTGCAGGGATGGGTAGGTCACTCCTGAGAAGTGAGTCATGGCGGGGTGGGGAGGTGGTGTACCAATTCAAGCCATGGGTCAAGGGCACCCCCCCGCAGCCTACAGCCTGCCCATCCCCCTAAAAAGGAATCCTGGTCTCCATCCCCAAAGCAGGTATAGAGGCGTCATCTCTGTCTGTCCCCAGGTGGCCGAGGAAGGGGCCACTTGCCCAGCAGCCTCCTAACTAAACCAGTTGGTGGCAGAACAGCACGGGTTCGATTTCATCCCTGGAGCCTGAGGAACAGGTCAGCTAATGTAACAGCCCCACGGGGAAAGAGAGAGGAAGAGACAATGGAGGACAAAATGAGGTTGAGAATCCCGTCCTGCCTGGCCAGGCCCCACTGGTTACATAATCCTGTCTCAAGGCACCAGTGAGGGCCTGGGCTGGGGAGACCCAGGACGCAGAAGGTTCCCCCCGCCTCCCCCTGCCCACTGCTGCTTTTCAACCCTGCCCTGCAGCTCCTGAAAAGCCCAACAGAGCTGTGGGTGGAGACTAAGACCCCAAGATAAGGCACTTAACAGGATCACACAGCAAATTAGCAACAAAGCTGAAACTGATAATAACAGCAAACTTTAACCAAGTGGTTACTTTGTGCCAGGCAGAGCGCAAATCCTTTACACACATTATCTTTATCTTATTTAAAAAGTCTACACCACCTGTAGATAACTACTCTCATTTTTCCCACTTTACAGATGGGGGAATTGAAGCACAGACATACTAACTTACCCAAGGTGATGCTGGAGCTGGCTCAGAGGAGGAGCCAGTTTTCAGAACCCAACAGTGGCCTCCAAGACCACACAATGAACCTCGAAACTACACTGCCATCAGGCTACTTTCTGCTAGAACCACACTGCCTTTCAGTTTCCTTCTCTCAAGCCCACAGGGCACGCATGCAGCCCCCTGCCCTCCTGTCGGCACTTTGGGGGCCACCGAGTCCTCTGACAACCTGATGAAACCTACAGATTCTCTCTGCAGAAAAATAATCCACAGAAATGCCTACAAAACATTGCAGGAGATCTGAGGGGCTCACACAGCCCTGTGCTGGGGACCAAAGTGGATCCAAAGCATGGAATACTCCAAAGTTGGGGGGACGTGGAGGAAGGGACTCCCCGAGGCTCTCTGGCCCCATCTCTGAACTTGAACCCAAATGGACAGCTACGTTAGTCCACAGGCGTGGGCACGCATTAGGGCCCAGGGCCTAGTCATCCCTTCAGGGCTGGGAGAACAGAATGAATCACGATATACAATAGCCCCCGCCTCTGCACCCACTGGGAGTGACTCAGCTCCCAGCTGCTAGGCAGACGGTGCACAGCTGGGCCCCAGCATCTGGACGGGGGTGGCATCGCCACCACCATGCTTCCCCACCCTGCAAGTCACCATTCAATGGGTCACCTGTCTACAGGTTAGACCTGGTCTTACCGAGACTATAGCAGCTCTGTTTCCAAGAGGGGACCTGCAACAGTTTCCACTGGGCTCCAGGCCAGCTGGCGCCATGGGAGCAAGAGGTGACGACAACTGCCCCTTACAAGGCACTGCAAGACCCAGGCTCCCATCCCAAGCCTCCTGCTGCCTCACTGTGCAACCGCAGGCAGCACCCCCACCTGTCAGAGCCTCAGTTTCACCAACTATAAAGTGGGAAGACAATGCATCAAGTCCCACCCAGTGCCACAGCCCTGAGTCTATAAACAGCAGCACCGAAACTTGACAATGCCTTGGGATCCTGCTTTTAGGAAGTTACATAAACATCCTTCGGAGAAACAAAAGTCAAACTTAAAGACTTTTTTTTTTTCCCTGTAAGGATATCAAGAAGCCCTTTTTATAGTCTGACTTCCCCCATTCTACTTCCATTGTTTCAAATATCCTCTCAGGACCTAGAAAATACATTTGGTTTCCGTCTGGGGTCTGGGCTTCTTGGTGTTCTTCCCCTTGGATGCCGCCCCACCCTCCTTGGCAGCTTTTTCCTCCGGACACACCCTTCTCTACCCTCAGCACTGGTCCGGGCCACCCTGAGGGCTATGGCTACCCAGCCTGCCAAAGGAGGGGTGGGGGGCAGGGACAGTTTTCAGGAAACAAAGCCTCCCCTGGACAGAACAAAAAGCGCTGCAGGTCTGGTCCCAATCGTGACATGGTGGGTGGCCCTGTGTGGGTCCCTGCTCCCCACTGAGAGATGAAGGGCTTCTTATTCTCTGTCAGGGATGCTCCTGCACTGCACCCAAAGACACGGGGGCAGATGAGAACAGCAGGGCGCACACTGGCCTCTCTGATCACGACTCTCCAAACCCTCCTGCTAAACCTGGAGGAGACCCGGGTTTTTTCTGACTTTATTTCTTGCTCTAGCTGTAGGGCCTGGAACTCAGCTCAGCGCCTCTCTGAGCCTCAAATGGCCCATCCATGAGACAGGGAGAATGACGAGGCCATGGTTTGGAGGCTTGAGCCCTAACCACCCCCATACAATCTCATCACCCCTCCTCAGTAAAGCCCGACTTACTCCTTTGATAGAATGCAGCTCTATAAAGCCTGCTACACAAACACACCAAAACAATCCTCCATAGCCTCTCTTCCAAGGAGATCATGCTTCTAAGGACCCCACAATAAAATTCCTAGATTTCTACCACTTATGGCTGTGTGCCCTCAGTATTATCATCTGTAAAATGGGGTCAACAATGATGCCAACCTTATAAGATTACTCTGAGGATTACTCCAGCGAAGATTACATGGATGTGCCTAGCAAGGATTGACAAGCTCTCCACAAATGTAAGGGGCAATTATATGATCACCATCATTAAAATGACTGAGACGCTTTAAAACTATTGGATTGGTAACAGCTAAGGCCCCATGGCCCTCTTGGACCACATCTGGTCACTGTGTGCATGCATGCACGCATGTGCCCCCGACCCCAGCACACACCCTTCTCTGCAGGGGGAACCACTCTCTGCCCCCAGTGCTAGAATACAGCCAGCCTATTCCTGGCACCCATCCCAGCCACCCACAGAGTCTGCCACCTGCAAGTCCCCCAACCTCCCAAGTGGCCCCGGCACTGTCTCCTGTAAGCACGTTGGGGTTCTCTTGAACCCTATCACTGTGGCACAGGACTGTTTCCCAGGCAGAGGAAGCTGTTACAAGATGGAGACTCTCTGAAGTTAGGCTAGAGAGAAACTGGGCTTTCCTCTGGGTCCCCTGCATTTGCTGGTATCTGAATATGTTCAGAGCCCAGAAAAGCATCAATTTTTTCTTTAATTACCCAACCAAATACTTTTGGAAGTTGAGCATGCATCAGAATCACCTGAGAAACTTACATTGTTGGATTCCCCTCCCTAACTCATCAGTTTAAGATTCAGTAAGTCTGGGGTGGGGCTGGATAATTTGCATTTCTAATAAGTTCCCAGGTAATGCTGATGCCAGTGGTCCAGAAACCAACTTTGAGAACCACTGACTTAACATGCAGGTGAGTAAGGGGGAGCGTCTGTGAACAGGTGATGCTAACAGTCCTGTAAATACACACACAGGAGCTGCCCAGTGTAAGGGCAGGAGGAAGAGGACCTGTGCAGACGGTGCAGCCAGAGAGAAGGCCCTGCGAAGACGACCTTCCTTTCTCCTCACCTGGCCTTTGCCTGGGCAGGCAGCATAAACCAGAGGTGGCTGTGCAAAAACCACAGCAAGCCTCCACCGAGCGCCACCCTGGACCTGCCCTGACAGGCCCATCCTTGGCCGGCCCGCAGGTGAGGAGAATCCGTGCTATGCCTCGCGGAGCCAGAACTCTCAGGTCTCCACCACTTCCCAGCGAGGAGCAGCAGGATTCTGCTCCATACCTCCAGACACCCATCCAGACACATCTCCTTCCATCTTGGCCAGCTCAGACTGCTTCCGCATTTCCAGCGCCTCATGCAAGTCAGCTTCGTCTGACCGGAGCAGTTCCCTCAGAAACCACCAGACACCAAGGACAGACCTGCCAAGTCTGAACCTCTCCAGGCCAAGTCATCAACCTCGCTGGGCCTCAGTCACCACATCTGCTAAAGGGAGGTGATAACAGTGCCCACCTCCTTCTGTTGTTGGGAGAATAAAAATGGGGTCCTTGGACATTAACTACATCATCAGCTACAACAAAAACCGTATCTACTCTGGCCTGGGCTTGCAGTTAAGCACCTTCCTTGTGTTTTCTTTCTAAACGCCGTGAGATGAGGACAGTCATCCCCTTTGTACAGATGAGAACCTACAACTGCTCGCCCAGGGTCCCACCAAGTAGGAAGTGGCCCTGCAGAGATGTGAACCCAGCTTATCCTGCTCCAGAGCCTGGTTCCCAGCCTCTTCTCAATGCGTGTCCCTGTCAGCCCACCCTGAGATCCAGCCCGGGTCACCTCTCCCTGCCACCATCCTCTCCACCTTCCTGGGGTACAGGGAGGATGGGCAGGAGGCCTATAGAGGCTGCAGCCTCCACAGTTGCCCACAGTCTAGGGTATGGGCCCCTGGTCTTGAGGGCAGTCATGAAGCCTGCCAGCTGGGCCAATCTATCTGGCACAAGTTCTAGATACCACTCAACAGGGCCACCAAGAAGGAGGCTGGGACTATAGAACTTGAGCATCTTAACCAGGAAAGAAGAGAAGAACAGGTTTCTCTGGTGGCTCAGTGATAAAGAATCCACCTGCCAATGCAGGAGACACAGGTTCAGTCCCCTGAGAAGATCCCATATGTCACAGAACAACTAAAGCCCATGCACCACAACGACTGCGCCTGTGTCCTAGAGCCCGGGAACTGCAGTGACCGAGTCCCCTGGATGCAGCCACCGAGGCCCTCGTGCCTGTGCTTCACAGCAAGAGAAGCCAGCACAATGAGAAGCCCACACACCCCAACCAGACAGTAGCCCCCTCTCTCCATAATTAGAGAAAAGCCTGTGCAGCAGTGAAGACCCAGGACAGTAAGAATAGATAAAATTAGTTTTAAAAAAAGGAAAATCAGATGTAACCAAGAGAGTGAGATCCTGCCAGGCTTCCAGGATAAGACGGGCAGCTGCCATGCCCCATGCACATTGCCCTCTCTCTCCATTCTCAGTTTCCTCACCCACACAAGCCTCAAGTAACTTAGAAAGCCTAGAAACCCCAGAGATTCCTCCCTTCATCTCTCAAAAGAGAGATCCCCTCCTAGGTACAAACAATAATTATGATAACCACTGTTATCTCTGAACAGCTCCCACCTACTGGGCTCTGACACTGGGCCAGGCACAGATCTATTCCATCTCTCTGCAAAATAGGAGTATTACTATCCTCATTCTGCAGCTGAGGAAAACCATGCCCAGAGAGATTTAGGTAATGTGATCTAGATCCCACAGCTAACGATGACAGAGTTGGGACATGAACCTGAGACTTCTGACTCCACTGTGCAAAGCTGCCCAAATCCAGTGGGGCAGAAGCGGGCTGCCTGCAGCCACTGCCTCCAGAGCATGGAGCCTGGAGGAGATGAGACATGTTCTTAAGGAGCCAGAATTCAAAACCAGGTGCATGGAAAGCAGGGAGCAGGCATTGACAGCTCTGTGGATTTAGAAAGAGGTCCTGCTGGAGCTGGGTACTGGCTGGGGAGGGACTCTGGGGTGGGTGAGCCGAAGTGACTAGGGTGCAGCGTCCTCTCTGTGAGCAGAGATGTGGAGACAGGAAGGGACTGGGTACACGGGGAGGGAAAGGGGACAGTTTCTTTGTGAGGGTCAAGGGGGACTGGGAGATAGGGCACTGTAGTCACATAACAAGCCACCCACTTCCCATGCCTGGCCCTCAAGTAAGTGTTCATTTACAGTGCACATTTAAAATTAGGCTAATCCAATCTGTACCAACAAATAAAACAAGCAGGAATAAAAAGGTCCAGGAGGCAACTGAACACAAACTTTTCTTCATCGAGATAAGAGCGTTAGGCTGTGTGTGTGTGTGTGTCTGTGTACGCACAGTCATGTCTGACTTTTTTGTGACCCCATGGACTGTAGCCCGCCAGGCTCCTCTGTCCATGGGATTTTCCAGGCGAGAATACAGGAGTGAGTTGCCATGCCCTCCTCCAGGGGATCTTCCCAACCCAGGGACCGAACCCAAATCTCTGCATCTCCCGCATTGCAAGCAGATTCTTTACCGCTCATTGAGCCACTGGGGACCTCTGTAATCCCTCTGGTGACAGACTGGCTTTAGCTCCAACACCACACAGTCCAAGACACCCCCCTCTACCCCTTCTTCCAAGCTCCCAACCTCCAAGCTGAAGCTGACAGAGCTTTGTGACAGCCCCACAGGCAGAAGAAAGTACCTTGGCTGGTGAGCCCTGAGACTGGGAGACTCTACTTTAACCTCTAATGAGGGGACGGAGGCAGATACCCCTGGGCCCCCTGCAACACACATCCCACCCCATCCATTCAAACCAACCCCTAACTGAGTCAGCCTGATTCATGATTCAGCCTTATTTCCTCATATTTGAGGAAAGACAGATTGAACCCATTTCACAGACTGAGAAAGGAAGGCAGAAGGTTTCAGGCCTACGTGAAACCACAGGCCCTGGCGACTCAGGCTTTGGTGGCTGATCTAGAAATCCTGCGGGGCCTCTGAAAGGGCAGCTGGGCTGAGGGTTTCCATGGGGCAAGGGCTCTCCCAGGGAGAGCATCACAGAGGAACTTCTAGAAACGCACAGAAGGGGCAGTTCTGAAAAGCTATGAGAAAAATGAAGTGGAAGTGGGTCAAGCACACCCTAAACGCTGAGATTCTCGGGTGAAAAGGGAACTGAGAGAAGTCACCCAGGCCTGACCGTCCTGGCACATGCTTTCTGCACCCTCTCCAGATTCTCTGTGTGCTATCAGCAATGGGACCTTGCTGTTTTCCCAGGCAGTTTATGCCTGTTAGTGTCACTGTTAGGGAACTGAAAGCCGTGACACGGCCACTTATGGGTCCCTCCCCAAACCTTAGGCCACCTGTGATGACGCCATCCCCAAGGCACCTACTACAAAGTCCTGTAGCCTCCTCCTCCTTCCCTCTCAGTCCATCCAGTAGCCTGAGTTAGACACCAGTCAACTTTCTGCTGGACCACAATTAGCATCATCTCTGAGCCGGTCTCAACCCTGCCAGTCTCGCCACCATCTCCTGCCAAATGACCCCCAAGAGAAGCAGCACAAGAGGGCAGAAACAGTTCAAGCCTGGGCTCAAACACAGGTCTGCAAGTGACTCAACCCCTCTGCGCCTCCATTTCCTCATCTGAAGATGGGGTGGGGTTGGGGGTGAGCAGCAAGCAGCTACTTTGCAGGGGTATTGTGAGATTTCAATGGAGCGTCTGTAAGGAGCCTGGCACAAGACACAGTAACAGGCACCAACTCAATGAGCTGCTTACAACCCTCTGTCCTCTCCACCAGCCACAGAATAAAATCCAAACTCCTGAGCAGGATACTGCAAGCTCCCCATGACCTGATCTTGCCTCCCACTGCCCCCCTTCCCGCTGCCTGCACCCTCACAAGCACTTCCTCCCCCAGGAAGCCCTGTCGACATTAATAACCAGAAGAGCTTTTCCCCTCCACTGACCTTCCAAAGCCCATCTATCACTGATCACATCCTGCCTCTTCGCCATCACTTGATCCTTGCCTTCCCTCCTCCATAAGATTAGCAGACTCTCCAGTCAGAAAGCAGCAGCACCTCACCCCATTTCATTTCCCAGTCACCCCCCTCCACAGACATTTCCCATACATATTTAACAAATTACCCGAGCCTTCCATTTCAAGTAAAGAATGTCCAAGTTCTTCAAACAGTCCAGATATTTCAAGCCATATCCTAAACCAAATCCCAAGCCAGCAGAAGTCTGCCCAATCTCCAAGGACTTACAGGCCTGTTTTTGACCTCAAAGTTTGGAAGACGGGTCACGCAGATCCAGAGCCCAGGGCAGAGAAAGCTCTAAGCTGCGAAAACCAGAGTCAGTTCCTAAGTGTCTCACATGCAGGGTTTCTCAGTTGGCCCCTAGGTCAACCCCCAGCCTATGATTTCATACCTTTAACCACATCCTCAATTTGTGATTGTAAAACTATCTTTGCATACCCCTGTGGCCGGAGATTCACCATCCACCTTTTCATTCTTGCTGGCTTCTCCTCCCTTCACCTGTTGATTCTCTTGCTCTGACCACACGCCAAGGGTCATTCCCATCCCTCAGGACTCTCTTCAATCCCCCACATTTCTGAGTGCCCTTAAAGTCTAGCTAAGTAGTCGAATTTCCCCTCTTGTTCCTACAAACTGGCAATGAACTGTCAGTCCAAGAGGACCCCCTACTCTCAGGGTCTAGGAAAAGCCTATGGACACTGCAAATCCCAGACTCGGTGCTGGAACAGCCCCCTTGGAGCAGTTAGAACAGTAACGCACAAACTTTCCTCTCCCCAAAACTTTATTCATTATCTACTCCCACTCTATTGTTTTAATATGTCATTTACTAACCAGCAATTTGTTTTCTATTTTTAAATAAATTTCTCAAGGTTCCTACTCAGAGCCTGATCCATAGTCATGGAATGGTACCGCCACCAGAAGACTGGGCTACCGCAGAGCACTTATGCAAGTGAAAGTCTAGGCCACCCCACATTCATTCCTGGGCTATTTACTGAGGGCCTACAGTGTCCTCTAGGCTCAGAAACCCATGCATTTTCCATAAGGATTCTGCAATCGAGACATGGGCTCAAAATCCACCCTTTATGACTATCCTCAAGGACGCCTGGGGTTGGGGCACCAAAGCAGCCCACTACTTTTGCAATGAGGACCCTGCTAATGAGTCACACCAGAGGACACCTGGAATGTAAGTCCCTTGGCCATAGGTCTCTCATAACCCCAAGGGCTCCGCTCCTGGCCCTACCTCTGCCCCTTGCTGATCTGAAAGTGACCTGGTCCGAATGGAGTTGGAAAGTTCTTTGGTCCTCTGGGTGCTGGGAAGAGACAGCCACCAGCTGTCCCTGGGCAAAGCACCTCCTTGCACCACCCGCACGACAAGCGAGTTGCTGCCATGGACCCAGCCAGCAATAGAACTTGGACCATTATCCACTGCCAGGCCCAGGCTCCAGCCTCCCACAATAATAAGAACCAGGGCACAAGACCTCAGCCCACACGAGACTGGGCAGAAGGAGCAACACCTGGGGGTAAGGGAAAGGCCGAGGGTGTCCTGATAATTTCAAAGGAAAATGAGATCAGTCTACAGCAGGATCTTATAGAGCCCTGTAGTCGAGACTCAGGCTGGGGGAGGGGAGTCAAATCCAAGCTCCACCACTTCTCACCTGTGTAATCTTCCTGATTTCTGTGCCTCAGTTTGCCCCTCTGTAAAATGTTGCTGATAGTCACATGGTACAATTAAACAAGATGAAGTATATAAGGCAATTAGCCCAGGGCCTGGCGTATAATACACATAGGACAAATACTTGTTGAATATAAGCATGCTCCTGTTTACTAAGGTACCCCAGGTTCTCATTTCATTCTTATCCTGGCCCATTCTTACATTTTGCCCATTTTACAGGTGAGAAAATTGAGGCTAGGGGAAGGTAAAGAATCAGCCCAAGCTTACAAAGCTGGGAAGTGACAGGCACCCAGGTCAATCTGAACCTCAAACCAGGGAAAATAATGCCCAGGCCATTCCAAATGCTCTGGGCGGGTGGGTTCAGCAGCTGGGTGTGATAGTGGGGCTCTGTATCCCCTGGGCTTGGCATGGCTCCTCGCTGACCCACCGGGGCCTGAGTCTGGGACAGAGCCAGGAGGCCAGTGCCCAGTTTCCCAGTTTGTCTCAGAGCCCTCGCGTCCACATACGCCCCCTTCTTACCTCCTCCCAGGTTGTTAAAGGGCAGCGTTCAAAGCGGGGGTGTCCTTGCTCCAGAGAACCTGAAGGAGGAGGGGAGTTAAGAGACCAGATGGATCACCACCCAGGGAAAACCGGTCCGGCTGCCTTACCCTTCCCGAAGTGGGGACCGGCCTCTAACCCCCTCCCTCGTCAGACAAAAGTTTCCCCTGTTCGGGAGTGGGGAGGGGGAAGGGGCATTCTTCGTGAGTGACATTATCCGTGACCTACAGCTGCCGCGCTGCCCTCGCCCGCACCCTGGCCTGCCCCTGGCCCCCGCGCGGTCCCCCACCCCTTTGTCCTCCCACCCCCGTGCGCGGGGCCCCGCGGACGCTGCGAGCCCGGCCGGCGCCCGCCCGCACCAAACTTGAGCCGGCAGCCACTCGGGCCCCGCGCGGCCTGCACGCCCGGCTGGACTCGGGCCCCGCCGGCTCGGCGACAGGGGACNCGAGCGGCCGGCGGGCGGGCGGCGAGCACCCCGGGGCGGGGGCTGGGGCGGGACTGGGCGCTGCTATCGGGGCTGGATTTCTCGGCTTCCACCCGGATTCTCCCTCGGCTCTCCCGGCCGATTCGGTGCTGCTCGGCGACCACGTGACGCGGGCTGCCTTTGACCCCAGTCTCGGAGCGGGTAGGGGGCGGGGGCGGGAGGGGGTGTCAGATGCTGGACCCACGAGGGCCCGAGGCGGCTGCCGGGAGCCCCGGAGGCGGTGACCTCGAGGAAACAAAGCCCGAGTGAAGCCAACAAGTTATTCGGGGTCAAGGAGGGAACAGCACTGGGGGGTCGGAGACGCTGCAGAGACCGAGGGAGACAAAGACCCGCGCCCGCTGTGCTTCCAAGGGCCCTGGGAGCGGCCCGCCGGGCCCGAGGGGGCCTCGTGGCTCTGCCGCCACTAGGCTTGTGACAGCCCTCCAGGGCCTCCTCTGACGGCTCCCCAACAACTAGGTCTTTGCTGGAGTGACCCTTCCTGCGTGCGCAGGTCTTCCCCGCACCCCCTACCCCTTTGCCCTTACTCTCGAAAACCTCTTTATTCCCTTTATCGTTATTATCTTGTTCATTTACTGGTTTCATTGTTTACTAGAATGTCATCTTCCCCAACAAGTTGTTCCCAGCTGAATTCCCAGCGCCTGGCATGTAACAGGCAGATGAAGAGATGGATGACATTGTGCAAATCTCTTCTCCCACTGAGCCTCAGTTTCCTACCTCCAGTGTTATTTCAAGGATCTCAAGGACCCTGCAAATTAGGCAGGATTACAGTGGTCATCCTCATTAAACAGATGAGAACCTTGAGGCCCAGAAAGACAAAATGATTTCTGGGAGTTTCTTAAGTGGCTGAGAGCAGGAGCCTGCACACAGATGTATTTGTTCCAGGTGGGGCTTTTTGCCATTCAGGAGCCTGTCTGTAAAATGAGGGGCTGGGTCATTAGTTGATTGGTTGATTAGGAGCCATAAGGAGTTTGTTTAATGATGTAGATCACCAGGCCCCTACCTTACCCTACAGGTCTGACTCATAGGCCTGGAGTGAGACTAGAGCAAATTTGGAAAGCAATAGATCGGTGGTTTCCTAAGGGCCTTCAGAGGCTCAAGATTACCTCACTGTAGGAGCAAAGCTTAAAATAAATATATATATATGTATATGAAACTATCATATGACCCAGCAATCCCACTACTGGGCATATACCTGAGAAAACCATACCTGGAAAAGACACATGCACCCCATTACTCGTTGCAACACTTTTTACAGTAGCTAGGACATAGAAGCAGCCTAGATGTCCACTGACAGATGAATGGATACAGACGCTGTGGTACATATATACAATGGAATGTTACTCAGCTTTAAAAAAGAATGCATTTGAGTCAGTACTAATGAGGTGGATGAACCTAGAGTCTATTTTACAGAGTGAAGTAAGTCAGAAAGACAAAGACAAATATTGTATATTAACACACATGTATGGAGTCTAGAAAGACGGTACTGATGAACCTGTCTGTAGGGTGGCAGTGGAGAGACAGACGGAGAGCAGACTTGTGGACATGGTGTGGGAGGGGCAGGGTGGCAAGGATCGAGAGAGAAGCATGGAAGCATATCCATTACCATACATGAAACAGACAGCCAGTGAGAATTTGCTTTGTGACACAAGGAGCTCAACCCAGCGTTCTGTGACAACCTAGAGAGGTAGGATGGGGTGGAAGATGGGAAGGAGGTTCAGGAGGGAGGGGGCAAATAGATACCTGTGGCTGATTGATGTTGATGTGTGGCAGAAACGAGCACAATACTGTAAAGTGAATATCTTGCAATAAAACAAAAAATATAACTGAAAAAAAAAATAGCAAAGCCAGGAGAGGTAGAAAAGTTAAGCCGGTCACTTAAAGAGTAAGACAGACTCACCCCAATTTCCCTGGGGGGAGGGGGTGGTGGGTGAGAGGAAGGAGGGATTTCAGCCAGCCCACTCATGTCTCAGACAGGGAAAGACTCAAAGGCCTGAGCAGGGTATGCTGCTTAGAGGTGGGACCAGGCTCAAGACCAGTCATGTCCATGTGACAGCTTTAGATAGAGCACAGTCAGTTGGACTTAGCCTAGGGTTGGTGACCACAGGCCCAAACTGCAGGCCTTATTCAAAGACAGGCTTGTGACTTCCTAGGGCATACTCCAGCCATGCCATCAGTTTAGCCAGGGAAATCAGCATCCAGCAGCAAATTCTCTTTTATGATCCATGTTCCTGCAGTCAACGATCTAAAAACCCTGAATACTGTCTGGGTCTTGGGCAGGTTAAACAAGCCCCAAAATCTTAAGCTCAAATCTGCTTTAGAAGACCATGTTCATCCACATGAGGTCCTGCAGGCGTCTTCCCTGTGTCAGGCCCTGTGTTCTTGGTAACAGATACAGGGTTGAAAGGACACAGATCTGCACTCTTAAGTGTCTGGATGTGTTTACAGATGATCTGCATAGCCCTCTCTGTGTCCAGAGGCTTCCTGAGCTGAGGGCCCAAGGCCCTCCAGCTCACTGTCACCCAGAAAGCCTGCAAAAAGGCACCACCCAGGAAATCGGCCTCCCTGGGTCTAGGGTCTGGGTGGAACTGAGAACTCACATTTCTAATCCATACCCTGGGAGGTTCTGAGGGACAATGTCAAGATGCCGTGCTCCTCCCTCCCCTNCCAGAAAGCCTGCAAAAAGGCACCACCCAGGAAATCGGCCTCCCTGGGTCTAGGGTCTGGGTGGAACTGAGAACTCACATTTCTAATCCATACCCTGGGAGGTTCTGAGGGACAATGTCAAGATGCCGTGCTCCTCCCTCCCCTCAGACCTAGGGCAAGTGCTGTGGCCCACAGTAAGAGAGGAGCAGCCTCTGAGCAGGATCCAGAGAAACTGGAAGGGATCGGGGTGAGGAGATGACATTCCTGGTATAAGCAACCTGTTACAGGCCACATGGAAAGCATTCAGGAAAAGCTGAGTGTTGCATGGACAGGGGTAGGGGGAAGGGGAAGGAAACAGGAAGGAAGGAATGAGCAAGAAAGCTGGAGTGGTGGATTGGGAGCGGCTTATGGGTGACCTGCTATGAGGGGTCCAATGGAAGGGATATTATCCTGAAGGCCAGCTGGAGTGAGCAGGCTGTACGCAGGTGAAGGAGGTGATAGGAGACAGGCTACACGAGGCCGGTCAGGCCACCAGCTATCCTCCTGCCCAAGCTGGGCGAGGCCAGCATCTCATCAATGGAGCTGAGGGGTTGGGGGGGGAGGCTGTGAGCCGGGTTAACTCCCCATCCCTGACAGTTCTTCCGGCTCTTCTCAAGTCCTCAGAGTTACTGTTCACCAAGTTGGGCCCAAGGCCCTCCTGCTTAATGTCACTCGGAAAGCCTGCAAAAAGGCCATGCCCAGGCCCCACCCAGGGAACTGGCCTCTCTGGACCTAGGGTCGAGGTAGAGCTGAGGACTCCCATTTCTGACCATACCCTGGGGGGTTCTGAGGTGGACTGTTGAGATGCCCTGCTCCTCCATCCCCTCAGGACCCATCCACATCTCCCGGAGCTTTGGGGACCTTCTTTGTTCTGATAACCCCCACTACCCATACCCTCTCCTCAGTCCAACTGTTCCCCTCACTGACCATTCGACATGCTCCACGGTTGTCCCAAGGTCCCCTTCATCCAATGCCATAAATCAAAGGCTGAACTTCCAAACCTGCATCTGCTCAAACCTGCTTCTCCCCCTCCTCCATGGACATGTCCAGTTCACATGTCCAGCCCAGATATCTGACACAAGCCTCTTCTCCCCACATCCCATCCATGAGCCAGTTCCATTGGTTCTGCCTTCCGTTGTTTCTCTAACCCAATCCGACTCCGTGCTCTTCATCACTACCACTCTAGTCCAAGTCACCGTCTTGTCTGCCTTGGCCCACGTTAACAGCTCCCTTCCCCCACTTTGCCTCCTCTAAGGTAACTTCACCATGCTCATTTCTCACTTAAAGCCATCAATGGCTTCCCATTGCTCTCCCGATAAATTCCCCAACTTGTTGTCCAGCCTTATCTCTTGTCCTAAATGACATGCCTGGCCTTCCCCTTTACCTAATTCCTTGTTAAGTGTGTGGACTAACTGGGTTCGAATTCTGGCTCTACAAGCTGTGTGCCCATGGGCCAGTTTTTCAAACTTTCTGTGTTCATCTCTAAAAGGAGATAATGATAGTCTGCACTTCATAGGGCCATTGTGAAAATTAACTGAGTTAAACATGTAAAGAAGCCCTCAGAATGGTGCCTGTCACGTGAAGTTCTTGTTTAGTCCCTAAATTGTGTCCAACATCTTTTGCAACCCCATGGACTGTAACCCGTCAGGATGCTCTGTCCAGGGGATTTCTCAGGCAAGAGTACTGGGGTGGGTTGCCATTCCTTTCTCCAGGGGTTTCTTCTTGACCCAGGGATCGAACCTATGTCTCCTACATTGGCAGGTGGATTCTTGATTACTGACCCACCAGGGAAGCCTCTGTCACATAGTAAGCTCTATTAAACCAGTCCATCCTAAAGGAAATCAGTCCTGGGTGTTCATTGGAAGGACTGATGTTGAAGCTAAAACTTCAATATTTTGGCCACCTGATGTGAAGAGCTGACTCATTTGAAAAGACCCTGATGTTGAGAAAGATTGAAGGCAGAAGGAGAAGGGGACGACAGAGGATGAGATGGTTAGATGGCATCACCAACTCAATGAACATGAGTTTGGGTGGACTCCACGGGTTGATGATAGACAGGGAGGCCTAGAGTGCTGCGGTTCATGGGGTCGCAAAGAGTCGGACACGACTGAGCTACTGAACAGAACTGAACTGAAAATGTTAGCTAAATGGTTAATTTTTATTTGGGGGACATCAGGTTAAATCTCACTTCCTCCTGAGGCTTTCCCTGTGCCCCTAACCGAGACCACTTCCAGGTCTGCCTGTCATAGTCCCTCTTCATCACCCTTGCAGTTACTTGCGGGCTGCCTCTTTCTAGAGTGCAAGCTGTGCCGGGGCAGGACCACATCTGTCTCAGACCCAGCGGAGCTTTGGACCCCCACACACAGTGCTTGGCACAGGGCAGGCCGGCAACCGGCACATATTTGCTAACTAAACAAAATAAAAGTCAATAGATTCATCACAAAACAAAGAACAATGTCTGCCTACAAAATGCCCGTTTACAGCATTTTGTACATTTTTTTTCATTTGACATTGATTAGTACCTCTCCTCGGAGAAGGCAATGGCACCCCACTCCAGTACTCTTGCCTGGAAAATCTCATGGACGGAGGAGCCTGGTGGGCTGCAGTCCATGGGGTTGAGAAGAGTAGGAGACGACTGAGCGACTTCACTTTGACTTTTCACTTTCATGCCCTAGAGAAGGAAATGGCAACCCACTCCAGTGTTCTTGCCTGGAGAACCCCAGAGACGGGGGAGCCTGGCGGGCTGCCGTATGGGGTCGCACAGAGTCAACTTAGCAGCAGCAGCAGCAGCACCTCTTCTAGAGTCTTCCTCACACCATCCTGGTGGGGAAGGGGAAGTAGAGGGACACAGAGATGAACAAGACAGATGTGGCCCGTGTCCTCAAGGAATGTACAGTTCACTGCAGAGACAAACATGTAAATGCATCACAAGCTCTGCCGCACTATAACTGTGCTCTACCGGCCTGTAACAATTCTATTTCCCAGGAGATCTTTGGAACATGAAAGCAAAAAGTAACTAAAAACAGACACTGTTGCCTACTTACCTCCACCCCCAGTTTCTAACAAGGTTTTCTGCAGAACAGAAAGGGCAGGTCCTGTCCCAAGGGCACTAAGGTCACCCCATCTTTCTCTGCCTAGAGACCTCCTATTCAGACATCAAGACCCCACTTAAGCAGCACCTCCTATAAGAAGTCTTCCTGCTCCTGCCAGGGCTCTCTGTATGGGACTTAGTCACAGCTCTAGTGATTTTCTGGGAGATGATGGGATTTGTCACAGAGAATCCAAATTTCATGTCATTTGCTTCTCTAAAAATGTAAAAGGTAATTCAATGAATGTGTAACTATGTGTGATTTCATGTTTGGACTTCAGTGGAGTCAGAAAATAGCCTCTGTCTGACCATGTGACCTGATTTGTGGTTTGGAGAACATGGTCACCATAATTACAGCATTGACCACATGCTGTAAGAGTTTCCTCTCTCTCTCTCTCTCTCTCTCTCTCTCCTACACACAGTCACACACTTCTTCAAATATGGGGACTATTTGCTTTCTGTTAAACAAATGAAGGAAAAAAATCTGAGAAATGGACGGGTTATCAGATGGAAAATCAATATAAACTGTCCTGGAATGCAACAACAGATGGTCAGAGGTGGGAGACGGGAGCAATTAACAGCACTTACTCATTTACTCTGGTGCATGCTACCTGCTTTGCATTTGTTATTGAGCAGCCCAGAGAGCTGTAGCTCCAAGAGGTAAAAAAAACTGCCCCATGGTCTCCCGGACAGGAGTGGCAGAGGTCCACGCAACTCAAAGGCTACATTCTTACCATTTACCCCAGCCCTCAGTGCCCAGGGACAGTGAGTCCCCAAACAGTGCAGGACCACCTGGATTCTATGCCCTACTTCCTCACTTCCACGGGGTTCTCCCAACCCTTCCCTGTTGCACCTCCACTTTCATCTCCGCTGCTGCTGATGAAGAGCGTCTGTAGCTGGTTTCCAAAGCAGTCCTGACCCTGGAGCCAGGTTTCCTGTTTCAGGCAGAGCCCACGCACGGATGTGTGTCCTGCTTTCCGCGGTGCATCCTTCACTCCCAGGAGCAGCCTGGGCCGAGGGCTCGGCTAGCCCAATCCTCTACAGGTGCAGCACTTTTCCCGCGTTTTCTAAAGCATTTTCCCACTCTGTGAAGCAGTTTCTGGTGACTCCACAGTAGTCCTGAGAGGTTTTCACAGTGGAGGATTTTTCACCCTATTTTAAAGAGGAGAAAACAGAGGTTTGGCCAACCTGTGGGAGATCCCCTCGGCTGTTCAAAGAGCTGAGCTGAAGCTGAACGAGATTTCAGCCGAACAGACTGCAGTCTTCCAAATCCTTAGAGGGTTCAACTTGACCAAGAGAACAGGGATGGAGGGTGAAAGATCTTCAGAATCTTCACACAGAGAAGATAATGGCTTCTGCAAACAAATGTAAATCGGTTAATTTCCCTTTTTTACTGTGTTCGTTGTGATGCACCAATTAAAACCTGGCAAAAGAAAAACATTCACAAGCACTTGTGGTCTCTAAACTGCAATAAATTGGTAAATAAATTGGCCACTGCAATCGGCTCAAAGTCCTCTGAGGGTGAGGCAGGGCCCAGTCACAGCCTGCCAGTCTGGGGACAGAAGCCGAGGGTGGCAAGCAATCTGCTCTTTGGCCAACCTCTCCAGAGGGCTCTGCACTGGTCTTGCCTTCACCCTCAGGCCATTTCTCGTCCATTCCTCCTCTATCTGGCTTCCACATTCTTCAGTTCGCTTCATTTGATCCCCAGGTGCTAAATACAATTTTTAAATTGAAGTAAAGTTGATTTACAATATTGTGTCAGTTTCAGATGTACAGAAAGTGATGGTTATATATATTTCCTCAGATTATATTCCACTGTAGGTTATTGTAAGATATTGAATATGATTCCCTGAGCTGTAAACTGTTATTGCTACATATATTTTTCAAATTTTTTCAAAATTCTCCAAGCCAGACTTCAACAATACGTGAACTGAGAACTTCCAGGTGTTCAAATTGGATTTAGAAAAGGCAGAGGAACCAGAGATCAAATTGTCAACATCTGCTGGATCATAGAAAAAGCAAGAGAATTCCAGGAAAACTTCTGCTTCATTGACTATGCTAAAGCCTTTGACTGTGTGGATCACAATAAACTGTGGAAAATTCTTCAAGAGATGGGAATACCAGACCACCTTACCTGCCTCCTAAGAAACCTGTATACAGGTCAAGAAGCAACAGTTAGAACTGGACATGGAACAACGGACTGGTTCCAAAGTGGGAAAGGAATACGTCAAGGCTGTATATTGTCACCCTGCTTATTTAACTTATATTCAGAATACATCATGTGAAATGCCGAGCTGGATGAAGCACAGCTAGAATCAAGACTGTCAGGAGAAATATCCATAACCTCAGATATGTAGATGACACCACCCTTATGGCAGAAAGTGAGGAACTAAAGAGTCTCTTGATGAAAGTAAAAGAGGACAGTGAAAAAGCTGGCTGAAAATTCAACATACAAAAAACGAAGATTATGGCATCCGGTCCCATCACTTCATGACAAATAGATGGGGAAAGAAGGGAAATAGTGACAGATTTTATTTTGGGGGGCTCTAAAATCACTGCAGATGGTGACTGCAGCCACGAAATTAAAGACATTTGCTCCTTGGAAGAAAACTTATGCCAAACCTAGACAGCATATTAAAAAGCAGAGACATTACTTTGCTGACAAAGGTCTGTCTAGTCAAAGTTACGGTTTTTCCACTAGTCATGTATGGATGTGAGAGCTGGATCATAAAGAAGGCTGAGCACCAAAGAATTGATGCTTTTGAACTGTGGTGTTGGAGAAGACTCTTGAGAACCCCTTGGACTGCAAGGAGATCAAACCAGTCAACCCTAAAGGAAGTCAGGCCTGAATATTCACTGGAAGGACAGATGCTGAAGCTGAAGCTGAAATACTTTGGCCACCTATGAGAAGAGCTGACTCCTTAAAAAAGACCAGGCTGCTGGGAAAGACTAAAGGCCGGAGGAGAAGGGGATGACAGAGGATGAGATAATTGGATGGCATCACTGACTCAATGGACATGAGTTTGAGCAAGCTCCAGGAGATGGTGAAGGACAGGGAGGCCTGGTGTGCTGCAGTTCATGGAGTCACAGAGTCGGACACGACTGAGCAACTGAACCACAACATATATTTTATGTATAGTAGCATATATCTGTTAATCCTATACTCCTAATTTACTCCTCCCCCACCTTACGCTTTGGTAACCATAAATTTGTTTTCTATATCTGTGAGTCTGTTTCTGTTTTTTTACTTAGATTTGTATTTTTCTTTAGATTTCACATATAAATGATAATGTGGCATTTGTCCTTCTCTTTCTGACAATCTCTAGGTCCATCCATGTTGCTGCAAATAGCATTATTTCATTCTTTTTCTATGGCTGAGTAATATTCAACAGTTCATAGATACCACATGTTCTTTATCCAGGCATCTGTTGATGGACACATACTGCTTCCATGTCTTAGCTTTTGTAAATAGTGCTGCTATGAACACTGGTGTGCATGTATCTTTTTGAGTTTAGAGTTTTCATTTTTTTCCAGATGTACACCTAGGAGTGAGATCACTGGGTCATATGGAAACTTTATTTTTAGTTTTTTAAGGAACATCTATACTGTTTTCCATGTTGTGTGTGTATTAGTTGCTCTGTCGTATCTGATTCTTTTTGACCCTATGGACGGTAGTCCACCAGGCTCCTCTGTTCATGGAGCTCTCCATACAAGAATACTGGAGTGGGTAGCCATTTCCTTCTCCAGGAGATCTTCCTGACCCAGGGAACGAAACTGGATCTCCCGCACTGAGAGAAGATTCTTTACCATCTTAGCCCCCTGAGAAGTTTTCCATAGTGGTTTCACCAATTTACTTTCCCAACAACAGTGTAGGAAGGTTCCCTTTTCTCCACACCCTCTCCAGAATTTATTACTTATAGACTTTTTGATGATGGCCATTCTGACCATTGTTAGGTGATACCTCATTGTGGTTTTGATTTACATTTCTCTAAAAATTAGTGACACTGAGCATCTTTTCATGTGCCAATCAGTCATACGTGTATCATCTTTGGAGAAAGAAATGTCTATTTAGGTCTTTTGCCCATCTTTTAGTCAGATTGTTTTTTGATATTGAGCTATATGAGCTTAGACATAAATACTTTTAATATGACTCAAATAAAAAGATTATATTCATCAAAGGAGAGAGGGCATTTCTCTTCAAGATCCCTATCAATTATTCTCATCAGTTCATTCTCACCACTCCCATGGGGTGGGCACCACAACTCCCAGTTAAAGAAACTGTCTCAGGGTCCCGAGGGCCGAGTCACCTGGTCAGGAGGTTGCCTCCAGTCCTCCTGGGTCCTCAACCCCTGCCACACACATACACACCCCTACCCACCTCAAAGGAGAGGTGGTTACCCACCTCTACCCAAAAGGAGAAGTCATTTGCATTCTCCTCCTGGGCCACATTGTCACCTTAGTTTATGATTCCTGAACTAATACACTCTGCTTGCTTACAGAAATGGAGAAACTGAGGCCCAGAGAGGAACAGGGGCCTGCATCACCAGCGATGCAGCCAAGCCAGGACACCCGGAGGAGGCGCCTGCCTGTAACTCTCCCACTTGCCCAGCTGTGTGTGCATCAGAAGCTGAGAAGGAGGTGGCACCTAGGGTCAAGTCTAGACACCATTCCTGGGTCCTGGACTTGTGCCAGCATATAAGGAAGGGAGGGAAGGGCAGTGTTGACCCCAGTGGGAAATTGGCTCTAAAACTGCCAGGGTGGCCAGACTCTTGTCTGGGGCTATCTGTTCCAACAGGCATGGAAATTCTTATCATTCCAAGGCCCCATCTTCACACAGGCCTGTCTGGGCTGAGTCTATCCTGAGACAGAGCTGGAGCTGGGTGAGGGAAGCAGGAGGGAAGCAGTGGGGATCACCCCACCTTATTTACTTACAACAGGGTCACACCCATTCACTTACCCACTGCACACACCACTCATCCCATCAATCTCCATTCCCCACAACCTCCCCTCATCCAATGCTTAAGAGCTTTGAAGCCAGACTATCCTGTGTGGAAATCCAAGGTCAGTCAACACTTACTGTCACTTACCATGGCTTCAACTGTTTATTTGTAGAATGGGAATAACAGTACTTACATCATAGGGTTATTGATAAGAATAAATGAAGTATTTCCACTTAGCACCGTGCCTGGCATAGCTGCTATAGTTGTTACTGTTATTTTACCCAACATACTCCTACAGCTAACTAGGATTCCCCCTTTCTCCACTGTAAACACACACCTCCCCAGAGGCCCTCAGCCAGCTGACCCATCCTCATAGCCCTACTGCCCTCTGACCCTTCCACTCCAGGCAACCTGGGACCCTCAAGGCCTGAGTCCCAGCCATGTGTGCCCAGCATTCTTCCTGCAGAGGAGAATGCCCTCACCTCCACCTCTTTGAAACTCTAACACCCCCTCCTTTCCTTCAAGTCCTAGCTCCAGTCCCACTTCCTCCAGGACGCCTTCCCTGACTGACATCTGATCTTCCTTCTCAGAACTGCTCAGGTGCTGAGTGAGTCACCTATTAGTACTGCCTTGGAATTCCTGAGTCTGTCAGTAAGAAAGCCTCTTCCTTCTTCCTCCCCATCATCTCTTAAAATCGGAAAAAGCATTTTCCAGGCAGAATTTGAGGCACCCTGAATCCATTCCCCGATTCCTGTGTCACCTCCACATCCCAGCACCAGCAGTCACCATCATACATCCTCTGGAGCTGGGAACAGGGCAGGGCCTGGAGACTGCACAGGGCAGACAGTTCCCCAGACAGACAGACAGGATAGTCTATAGACTGGGAGAGCCTGGAAGACCCTCACCTGATCACTGGGGTCCCAGGTTCTGCTAAGAGATAGGGGCATCAGGAGCTGAGACTCCCTGAAGCTCACCTGTAGGGGAACAGGGGTCAAAGTAGACCCTGAAGCCTGTAGGACAGCGGCCTGGGGTAGGGATGGTGGGGTCAGACCTCAAATTTCACACCTTTCATGGAAAAGAAGGATGCAGATCTGTCCTGGGAGGCCCTGGAAGAGGCTCTGGAAACCAACCACGAGGGTGGAAAAAGCTGTGGGAAGTAGATGCCACCCAACACCCGGAGACTCTAGCCGTTCTAAAAGCCTGGCAGCCATGGCGGCAGTTGAGTTCTCCACTGGAGGAGGGAATGGGTAGGCAAAGGCTGGTCAGTGTTGGTCAGGGTGGGCTAGAGGATCCCTGCGCTGGGAGAGGACCAGGATTCTTCTCAGATTCTCCCAGGCTCTGGGAGTTAATATCTAAGGCTCAAAGTCAGCTAGTGATATAAAGATCTGGAAACCTGGTTCTGAAATTCCATCTCTTTAAAATTCTGAAATGAAACACATGAAATTTAAAATGTTCTAGCAGTCATGTTTTAAAAGCAAAAAAAAAAAAGTGAGATTCATTTTTAGTAATACATTGTATTTTACCCAATATATCCAAAATATTATCATTTTGACATGTAATTAATGTTATTAATGAGATGATTAAAAGTCTTTCTTTTGTACCAAGTCTTCAAAATCTGCTATGTATTTTAAATGTACAGCTCATCTCAATTCAGATTAGTTACATTTCAAGGACTCATAACCACACATGACCAGTGGCTACAGTGTTGGCACAGCACAGTTTACAAACCTACAATCTGTGACTCACTTTGCTAAAATTCTAAGATGCTGTCCCTCTGAGATTATAGAATTCTCCAGCATACTCAGGTTCTGTAACGCTTCAAATGTGATTCCACCAGATTAACGTGTTGCCCCAAGTCTGCGTGTAGGTAAGGCTCCTCCCTGCATGTCTTTTGTGTGGAAAGAAATTGAGGCCCCTGCAGAGCCCCTGGGTGGGGGAAGAGAGGAGCGAGGATCCCTCTCCTCGGCTGCCCCCACCATCTGGCCCAGCCGGAGGAAGCAGGGGTGGGCGGGCCTGTGTGCCCAGGGCACTGGCCTCTCCACATGGCACTGCCTCTCCCACCATCCCTCCGGCTCATCGCCTCTCCATCCGCACGCACAAGCCTGGCAGTGAGACTCCTGCTTCTGAGTCCTCCTGTGGAGGGGGCGTGCCCCTGCCTCCCCACCCTTGGTTTCCGTCCACTCTGGAGAGCATTTGGGAGGCTGCTGCAAGCAGATGGGGCTGGGGATTGTGGTTCAGATCCCAGATGGAAGGCCGAGGGTAGAACTGGTCTCCATCTGTTCAAGGCTAGGGCCTGGAGGTCTGAGAAAGGCAGAAGTCAGAGACCCACCCACTGTACCTCAGAAGGCTCTGTGAGGTCCTGTGATGTATGTTTGAACAATGCAGATAGGAAAACTGAGGCCCACCCAGGCATAAGGTGAGTGTGGTGATCTGCCAGAAGGTGGCCTCCTGCTTAGCCACAGGCCTCCTCTTCCTGCTCTCCCTGCCCCACCTCTACCTGTGGGAAAGTCAAGGTGCGAAGCCAGCATGGCAGGGTGTCAGTGAGGCTGCTGGAAGGTCCACGGGGGGTTTGCAGCCAAGTGGGTGACCCCCATAGCTTGGGATGCTTGTGCCAGGCCCAGGATTTCCTGGTTCCAACCTGGCTCTTCCCAGGCTCCTCCTGCCCGCAGATTCTACAGGGGATCTGGGAAATGGGAGCTTGGGCATAGGCAGAGTCTGGATGAGGCAGAAGCTGGACCTGGTGGGGAGGGTCTCCATCAACAGCCATCGGCTTCTGTATCAGCTGGTATCCAGTTCTGTCCTCTGTCTCAAAGTCCTTTTGTAGCCACAGTCTCCTTTATCCTCATAAAAGCCCAAGAGGAAAGATCAGTGGGAGAACTTGCCATCAGCCTGTCAACTCCCAGCACAAAGGCCATGCAGAGGGCCTGGTGCTATAGCTTTGTTACTGTTCCACTTTCCACAGGTGGGGAAACTGAGGCCCAGAGAGGGGCTGTGACTTGTCTCAGGCTACAGAGCCAGAGGGGAATCACTGGCTCAGCACCCATTCAGGGAGCACCGCCCCCTCCACTGTGACCCCACCCCTGGTCCTGCTCCACCCCCGGGCACTCAGATGCTCTGCAACTAAGGAGATCAGGAGTTACCCACAGCCACATTTTCCAGGCTGGGCTGCTTCCAGGCTGGGTTTCCCCTCTGGGGAAAGCCCCAAGGTTGTTCTGCATGGTCAGGAGAACCAGGGAGGAAATGACAAAAATCCTGCTGGAGAGGGCTGCAGAAAACAGCCCAACCTTTGGCTCCAGGGAGTGAGGGTGGCCTCTGGCTCTGCCAAAGTGGGGGTGCAGATGCGGTGGTCAAAGGGTGCTGCAGGGAGGCAGCCCTGGAACCTTGATTTGGAAAGGCATTGGCTTTGGACTGATATGGGTTCGGTTCCATTACTGCCAGCTAAGCTGTGTGGTTGTGTGTCCGTGACTTCCCCTGGGCTTCCTGCTCGGTGAACTGGCTGACACAGCTCCAGGGCAGTGGGTGTCTGAGTATACAGAAGCTAAGCCCACAGTTCATTCTGGCTCAAATGCCCCGTCCAAGAACCGATCCATTTTGGGGTCCCCCATCACTCTTCTACCACAAAAATTCTCCATAAATACTTCTTGAATAAACGAATGAATGACTGCTGCCAGCCAAGAATAGAGCAAAATATAGGGGAAGGCTGGACTTCCCTCTTGGTTCAGTGGTTAAGAATCCACCTGCCAATGCAGGGGACATGGGTTTGATCCCTGGTTGGGGGAGATTCCACATGCCTCGAGGAAACTAAGTCCATGCACCACAACTCTAGTGGCCGTGAAGACCACGTGCTCTGGAGTCTGGGCACCTACAGCCTGTGCTCCAAGAGAAGCCGCTGCGACATGGAGCCCGCCCACCTACAGAACAGAGAGTAGCCCCACTCACAGATAGAGAACTAGAGAAAGCCATGCACAACAAGGAAGACCTAGCACATCCAAAACTAAACATCAAAACGGGGAGGGCGCCCAACTAGTCCATCCAGAGAACAAAACGGGGAGGGCGCCCAACTAGTCCATCCAGAGAACAAAATGGGGAGGGCGCCCAACAAGTCCATCCAGAGATCTGACAGATTCTGTCGTGGTTCACGGNCCACAAAAATTCTCCATAAATACTTCTTGAATAAACGAATGAATGACTGCTGCCAGCCAAGAATAGAGCAAAATATAGGGGAAGGCTGGACTTCCCTCTTGGTTCAGTGGTTAAGAATCCACCTGCCAATGCAGGGGACATGGGTTTGATCCCTGGTTGGGGGAGATTCCACATGCCTCGAGGAAACTAAGTCCATGCACCACAACTCTAGTGGCCGTGAAGACCACGTGCTCTGGAGTCTGGGCACCTACAGCCTGTGCTCCAAGAGAAGCCGCTGCGACATGGAGCCCGCCCACCTACAGAACAGAGAGTAGCCCCACTCACAGCTAGAGAACTAGAGAAAGCCGTGCACAACAAGGAAGACCTAGCACATCCAAAACTAAACATCAAAACGGGGAGGGCGCCCAACTAGTCCATCCAGAGAACAAAATGGGGAGGGCGCCCAACAAGTCCATCCAGAGATCTGACAGATTCTGTCGTGGTTAACGGCATGGCCTCATTTTTTTAAAGCCCATAATAATAACTAGCCTCTCCAAAGCACTCACTATGTGTCAGGCTTTGTTAAGAACCTGAGGGCACCCAGTTCTCCCAGTGACACTCTGAGAAGGCGTGACTATTACACCCTCGTTCCCACCGAGGGGGCTGAGGCACAGGGAGGCTCAGCGGCCCTGTGCTCACACTGCTGGCTCAGCGCAGCCGCTGGACATGGGCTCAGCCTCCCCACCCACCGGGTCTCCACTCGAGGGTGGCTGAGGGCCCTGCAGCTCTCCCTTCCTGTCTCCTCTGGCCAGGGCACCTATCAGGAGGGGCTCCCCTTCCCAGGCTGGTGCTGGGTGCTGCTCAGGGCTTCCCATGGGTTCTGGAGGCTCCCAAAATCAGCCTTTGGTGGTGAACGTGGGAGGTGAAGTCGGGGCTCTACCCACTCCAAGACTGTCGCCTGGGCCCTTAGTCAGAGACTGATTCTCACAGCTTTCTGGCTGCTTCCTGCCCAGAGGGAGGCAGGAAGCCAGACCTCCGGGGACTGGGGCTCCAGCTCCTTTGTTTGCCTTTAGTTCACCCCCACCCCCCCCCAACCACGCCAGCGCTGTCCCAGCTGTGGACCTTTCTCTTCCTTGCCCAACTTCAGACCCTGACCTTGAGGGTCACTCCCAGGCGAGGACAACCACCCTCGGGGCTGGGAATCCAGGGACTGGGTTCCATGCATTGTCAAGAACTGGGTGAGGTGTGGGGAGGGG
>SJYW01027056.1:146741-162919 GCA_006410735.1 Raphicerus campestris
ACGCCAGCGCTGTCCCAGCTGTGGACCTTCCTCTTCCTTGCCCAACTTCAGACCCTGACCTTGAGGGTCACTCCCAGGCGAGGACAACCACCCTCGGGGCTGGGAATCCAGGGACTGGGTTCCATGCATTGTCAAGAACTGGGTGAGGTGTGGGGAGGGGAGACACTTTTCTCTCTGAGTAAGGGGCATATTTGGAGAAAATCTGCCCCGAGATGGGGGAGGCAGGGGTTGGGAATGTGCCAACAAGTCATATGGGCACATCAGTTCTCAAACAAGCTCCACAGTGAATGTGTGGGATCGTCCTGACCACCCTGCTTAGAGATGAATTAGCTTGTTATCACCCCAATTGTAACACAAGAGGAAGCTGAGGACCAGGAGGATTCAGAGACTTGTTCATGATTATGCAGACATTTGGGGACAGAAGCAAATTTTTACCCAAGTCTCCAGAGACTGTATGGGTATAAAAACCATTATTATTATTACAAATATTTACCAAGCTCTGACTCTACCAAAATCTTCCCTTTCATTCCCACATTGAATCATCTCAGAAATTCTAAGTAGTTATCCCCATTTTACAGATGAGGAAACTGAGGACTGAAGAAGCAAATCACCTGTCCAAAGTCCAGTTATCTGCATCCACACATCCACTTGTGAGGATGTGAAGGCAGTTTGAACTCAAATCTTTCTGGCTCCAAAGTCTCGGGTCTCACAGGGAAGACAGGGCTGCTTCCAGCTGGGGTAGAGGAGTCACCTTATTTCCCCAAACAGGGCCTGGAAGAAACCTGGCCGCACCAGCCCTGTTTATGGTGCTGCTTTGGGCTTGGTGCACATATACCCTGGAGCCTCTCTGACGACGGCCCTGAGAAATGTAGCAGGAGCTGCAGGACTCAGGAGCACGTCAGGGCCACGTCTGTGTGTGAGCAGCGTTCCTGGCCAGGCCTACGTGGGCCAGTGACAGCCTCACAGGTGAGCTCACATATGTGTGCGCCCAAATTCCTCCATTCCTTCATTCATTCACCAAACCCCAGCCCACCAGCCTTCATATTTCTATACACATTTACTTTTTTTAAAAAAAGTCACTTCTTTTGCTGACTTCCCCAGGCAGCTGCTGCTGCTGCTGCTGCTAAGTCGCTTCAGTCGTGTCCGACTCTGTGTAATCCCATAGATGGCAGCCTACCAGGCTCCCCCATCCCCAGGATTCTCCAGGCAAGAACACTGGAGTGGGTTGCCATTTCCTTCTCCAATACATGAAAATGGAAAGTGAAAGTGAAGTCGCTCAGTCATGTCCGACTCTGTGCGACCCCATGGACTGCAGCCCACCAGGCTCCTCCGCCCATGGGATTTTCCAGGCAAGAGTACTGGAGTGGGGTGCCATCGCCTTCTCCGTCCCCAAGCAGGGACAGCTACATAATTGATGAGGCCTCGATCTCTGGACTCCACCTCTTGCCACCTCATTCTCCTTTCACACTCTCGCAAGGTCCACAGTCTTCATCTCAGGCTTTTGCAAAGGCTGTTCTCCCTGCCCTGAACACTTCTCAACAATTCTCTCGTGAGGTCCTTCTCATTGTTCAGCTCTCAGCTGGAACGCCGCCTCCTCGGGGGGATGCCTCCCTCATCCCTCAGCCTCACGGGGCCCCCCACCTTTAGCTCTGCATCATAGCTGCTGTTTATCCCCTCCTAGTAGGCATCTATCTGTGCCCTCAAGTGTAACCTGTCAGCTTTCTGTTTACCTCCTAGCCTCCCTGGGAGATCCCCAGGGCAGGGCCATGTCTGTCCTGTCCAGCACTGAGTCCTCAGGGCCCAGCTCAGTGCCTGGGCCATGGCAGATGTTCAGTAGCTATTTGGAAAACAGTGAGTGAATGAACGAATGGACACAGACACCCTTTCACCCCATCTGCCCGCTACGCTGCCTCTCACTCTGCCTCTGCGCCCCAGAGAAGCACAGGGGTGCTCCCTGAATGTCCTGGTGCTCCGGATATCTCAGCACAGAGAGCTGAGAGACTGAGGCGGGGCAGGTGGATCCTGAGGCCTTGAGATGGGGACAGACAGAAGAGGCAAGGCCCGGAGGGAGGGAGGAGAAGGGAAGAAGAGGAAAAGTGGAAAGAGAAAGGAAATGGAGCCAGAGGAAGGAGAGATGAGGCACAGAAAGAGGGGCGAACGAGTTGGTTGGGCTTGGAGATAATCCCGTTTCTCCTCTTTATTTGTGAAACTAATAATTACTATTAATACCTGGCCCCTCCCTGGCCCTTTCATCCAGGCTGGTGGGGAAATTTCAAAGATGAAAGTCCGGGGAGAGAGGGGGTGATGCTCTCAGAGGCAGGTCCCAGGGCTTCACAAGCACTAATTAAACTTGGCAGCCCCTTCCAGGTGGGAGCACTCCCTGGGCCTGGCCCGCCTCCCCTCCTCTGCAGGAGGCTCACTAACTGCAGCAGGGGGGTGGGGTGGTCAGCAGAGACAGCTGTGGGGGAGATGCCAGAAAGAGGAACCTTACACCAGGTGGCACCGAAACCCAGGAGCCAGGGCCCCAACTGAAATTACAGTCCCATCCCAGAGGCCGCCCTCCCCGCTAGCTCCAGACCAGGGTCTGTGTCCCCGGGGCCATCTGCCAGATGGTGGTGGGGGAAGCACTCCTGGGAAGGAAGGTCTCAGCAGACAAAGAGGCGAGTCAGCAAGGCCGGCTCCTCCACCGGACCCCAGGGCCACCTGAGTCCTGGTCTTTCACATCCTCACAGAGGCCGCCCCTCTCCAGCAGTCATCAACACCTCCAGCAGGCTCCCCGTCACACCTGCAGCCATGGGGCCCTCCTCACTGTCTCCCATTATTGAGCTGCCTGGCCTTTGGGCTGAGTGAGCTGATCTAGTCCCTTGACATTAAGTTCAATCTAGGGACTTCCCTGGTGCTCCAGTGTTTAAGACTCCATGCTCCCAAAGCAGGGGATCCAGGTTCAATTCCTGGTCAGGGAACTAGATCCCACATGCTGCAACTAAGAGCGTACGTGCTGCAACAAAGAGAGAAGATCCCAAGCACTGCAACTAAGTCTTGGTGCAGCCAAATAAATAAACAAATATTTAAAAACTAATAAGTAATAAGTACAATCTACAGACTCCTGACTGATTCACTGGAAAAGACCCTGATGCCGGGAAAGATTGAAGGCAGGAGGAGGAGAAGGGGGTGACAGGATGAGATGGCTGAATGGCATCACTAAGTCAAGGGACATGACTCTGAGCAAATTCCTGGAGATACTGAAGGATGGGGAAGCCTCGTGTGCTGCAGTCCACGTGATCACAAAGAGTTGGACGTTATTTAGCAACTGAACAATGAACAACAGAGGCTCTGGAGATTATTTCAGCAGCCTCAACCTTTCCAACGAACCCCAACTGCCTGCCCCATTTTCTACTAGGATTTCACAGGGGTGGCTTCAGAAAGAACAGAGCCTGACTTTGTTTCCCATCTTCCACCCAGCTCACGCCCTCCCCAGGCTCTCCCACCTTGGGAAATGGCCCCACTGTCCACTCGTTGCTCATGCTTCAAACCTGGAATCATCCTCACCCCTACATGCAATCCATCTGAAAATCCTGCTGATTCTACTTCCAAAGTACCTCTCAAACCTAGACATTGTCCTCCACCTTCGCAGCTGCCAGCATGATCTGAGCCACCATCGTCTCTCACCTNAGAGTGGAGAGGGCAGTGCCAGGGGAAGAGCTCTGGTATGTTTAATTTTTATATTTGTGTTAATGCACTTAATATTCAAAATAATAAATGAAATATTAAATAAATACCTGTGAAAAAATGTTGTAGATCTCTATTAGTTGTTATGGGAGGATGTCCACAATGTTGAGTGAGGAAAAAAGGTCACTACGTGGCATACAGAACACAATTTCATTTACATAAGACTGTATATTATAGGTATAGATACAAGTAAACAAAATTATTTCTGGAATGATGCTCCAATCTGATAATAGCAGTATCTCAAGAAGAAAGAATTTAGAGATGCTTTTTACTTTTTGCTATTTATTTTCTGTAGTGTGAGGATTGTTTATAATGAGCATGCTTTTTTAATACCATCAGGGGAAAATGTTGTAAAGTTATTTTCTTTTAAAAAAGAAGTGCCTCCATGCACACTACTATATATAAAATAGATAACTAATAAGGACCTACTGTCTGGCACAGTAGAGTCTACTCAATACTCTGCAATGGGCTATATGGGAAAAGAATCTAAAAAAGAGTGGATACACATATGTGTATAACAGATTCAGTTTGTTGTACACCTGAAACTAACACAACATTGTAAATCAATTATACCCCAATAAAAAAATTTAAAAATGTGCCTCTTGTGTATGCTTTGGATTGGCCAAAACATTGTTCGGGTTTTTCCACAACATCTTACTGAAAAACCTGAACTAATGCTGTGTGCAGAGATGGTGTTTGGAAAGAACACACACCAAGGTATTAATAGTGGTGGGTAAGACTCATTTCTTTTTTCTTCTTGTTCTCCATTCTGAATATTTCTATTCTATGGGTTTTCTTTAATTAATTACTTTTCATAAAGGGGAAGAGGGCACTACATTTTTAAAAAGACGTTCTTCCCTGGGTTTTCCTCCAGTGGCTGAGAGCACAACTGCCAATATGGGGGATACGGGTTTGAGCCCTGGTGCAGGAAGAGTCCACATGCAGCAGAACAGCTCAGCTGGTGTACTGCAGCTACTGAAGGCCGAGCACCCTAGAGCCCGTGCTCCTCAGGAAGAGACGCCACCACAATGGAAAGCCCACACACCAAAACTACAGAGCAGCCCCTGCTCACTGCAACTATAGAGAGAGCCCACGTGCAGCCACAGAAAGCCAGTACAGCCAAAAACAAATACATAAATTTTAAAAGCTCTTCCTGAAGTCAAGCCCAAGTTGTTCCATGGCATCAATTACAGTACACAAAGAGCTACATGCTATGTCACATAGTTGCTCACTTTGTTAAAAAATTATATATATATATACATATATCTCACTATGTAGGCTTTATATGTACATGCATGTATTGATATATTAATATACACACACCTCTGCATACACACACACACAGAGCACAGCACATGGCCTACTTTTTGTCCCTTCTTCATGTCTCCATCTATCCATTCCAATCCTTCAAGGTCCTTCAATGTTGTTATTACAGGGATATATGGAAGTAGTTATTAAACACAGACTTTGAAGTCAGAATTCCAAATTGCCCACAAATGTGTAACTTCAGTTAAAATTGCCTTCTTTAAATGTAAGGCTGGACACTATAAGCTCTTAGAGGAAAACATAGGCAGAACACTGACATAAATCGCAGCAATACTTTTTGGATCTGTCTCCTAGAATAATGAAAATAAAAACAAAAATTAAAAAATGGTACCTCCTTAAATTCAAAGTCTTCTGTATAGTAAAAGAAACCATTCACAAAATGAAAAGACAGCTGACACAATAGGAGAAAACACTTGCAAATGAAGTAACCGATAAGGAATTATGTCAAAAAACAGACAACCCAATCAAAAAATGGGCATAAGATCTAAATAGACATTTCCCCAAAGAAGCCATATAGAAGGCCAAAAAGCACATAAAAAGATGCTCAACATCACTAATTATCAGAGAAATGAAAATCCAAACTATAATGACGTATCACTTCACACTGGTCAGAATGGCCATCATCAAAAAGTCTACAAACAATAAATGCTGGAGAGGGTACGGAGAAAAGGGAACCGTCCTACATGGTTGGTGGTAACGTAAATTGGTATAGCCACTGTGGAGAACAGTATGGAGGTTCGTTAAAAAACTAAAACCAGAGCTATCATATGACCCAGCAGTTCCACTCCTATGCTTATATCTGGAGAAAGCTAAAATTCAAAAGGATGCATGCAGCTCAATGTTCACTGCTGCACTGTTTACAACAGCCAGGTTGCGGAAGCCTCTTAAATATCCATTGACAGGGGAATGGATAAAAAAGTGTAGGGCTTCCCTGGTGGCTCAGCGGTGAGAATCCACCTGCCAATGCAGGAGACACTGATTCAATCCCTGATTCGGGAAGAGTCCATGTGCCGTGAAGCAACTAAGCCCATGTGCCATGACTATTTCGCCTGTGCTCCAGAGCCCAGGAGCCGCATCTACTGAAGCTCATGCGCCCTAGAGCCTACGCTCCACAGCAAGAGAAGCCACCACAATGAGAAACCCGAGCACCGAAGCTAGAGAGTAGCCCTCGCTCAACACAACTAGAGAAAAGCCTGCACAGCCACAAAGACCTAGCACAGCCAAAAACACATACATAAAAATTATTTAAAAATGATAACCTTAAGAAAAAGTGGTAAACACACACAATAGAGTATTACTCAACCATGAACAAGAATGAAATAATGCCATCTGCATGGATTGCGTGGATAACCTGAAAATCATCATACTAAGTGAACCGTGAACTTCCTGATGTTCAAGCTGGTTTTAGATAAGGCAGAGGAACCAGAGATCAAATTGCCAACATCCGCTGGATCATCAAAAAAGCAAGAGAGTTCCAGAAAAACATCTATTTCTGCTTTATTGACTATGCCAAAGCCTTGACTGTGTGGATCACAATAAACTGGAAAATTCTGAAAGAGATGGGAATACCAGACCACCTCACCTGTCTCTTGAGAAACCTGTATGCAGGTCAGGAAGCAACAGATAGAACTGGACATGGAACAACAGACTGGTTCCAAATAGGAAAAGGAGTACGTCAAGGCTGTATATTGTCACCCTGCTTATTTAACTTATATGCAAAGTATATCACGAGAAAAGCTGGGCTGGAGGAAGCACAAGCTGGAATCAAGATTCCTGGGAGAAATATCAATAATTTCAGATAGGCAGATGACACCACCCTTATGGAACAAAGTGAAGAAGAACTAAAGGGCCTCTTGATGAAAGTGAAAGAGGAGAGTGCAAGAGTTGGCTTAAAGTTCAACATTCAGAAAACTAAGATCATGGCATCTTGTCCCATCACTTCATGGGAAATAGATGGGGAAACAGTGGAAACAGTAGCTGACTTTAATTTTCTGGGCTCCAAAATCACTGCAGATGGTGACTACAGCCATGAGATTAAAAGATGCTTACTCTTTGGAAGCAAAGTTATGACCAACCTAGACAGTATATTCAAAGGCAGAGACATTACTTTGCCAACAAAGGTCCATCTAGTCAAGGCTATGGTTTTTCCAGTGGTCATGTATGGATATGAGAGTTGGATCATAAAGAAGGCTGAGCACCAAAGAATTGATGCTTTTGAACTGTGGTGTTGGAGAAGACTCTTTAGAGTCCCTTGGACTGCAAGGAGATCCAACCAGTCCATCCTAAAAGAGATCAGTCCTGGGTGTTCATTGAAAGGACTGATGCTGAAGCTGAAGTTTCAATACTCTGGCCACCTGATACAAAGAGCTGACTCATTTGAAAAAACCCTGATGGTGGGAAAGATTGAGAGCAGGAGAAGAGGATGACAGAGGATGAGATGGTTGGATGGCATCACCGACTCAACAGACATGGGTTTGGGTGGACTCCGGGAGTTGGTGATGGACAGGGAGGCCTGGCATGTTGTGGTTCATGAGGTCGCAAAGAGTTGGACATGACTGAGGGACTGAACTGAACTGAAGTAAATCAAAAACAAGTATCATATGATATTATTCATATGTGGAATCTAATTTTTTTAAGGTGCTGTGACTCCTTTTATTTAAAAGCATTTATTTATTTGGCTGTGTCAGGTCTTAGTAGCAGTATGCAGGCTCTTCATTGGGTCATGGGCCACACGGGCTCTCTAGTTGTGGCAAGCTCTAGAGTTGTGGCATCCGGATTTTATTTCCCTGCAGCATGTGGGATCTTAGTTACCCCACAAGGGATGGAACTTGAATCCCCTGCATTGAAAGGCAGATTCTTAACCACTGAACCACTGGGGAAATTTCCTAATTTTTTTAAAGAAATGATACAAATGAACTTATTTACAAAATAGAAACAGACTTACAGATATCAAAAACAAACTTACAGGGACTTCCTGGTGGCGCAGTGGATAGGAATCTGCCTGCTAAAGCAGGGGATGCAGGTTCCATCCCTGATCTGGGAAGATTCCACATTCCTAGAGGCAACTAAGCCAGTGCACCACAGCTACTGAGCCCCAGTTCCAGGGCCTGTGCTCCTCAAGAAGAGCAACAGCTGCAATGAGAAGCCCACACTCTGCAAGGAACTGCGGCCCCCACTTTCGGAAACTAGAGAAAGCCCTCATAAAACAAGGAAGACCAGCGCGGCCAAAAATTAAGTAATAAATAGTAAAATTACTTTTAAAAATCCAAACTTATGGTCACCAAAGGGAAAATGTGGTTGGGGGTTGGGGGTGAATAAGTGAGGTTTGCGATTAAGGTACACACAGTAATACACAGGAGGAGGCATGGCAACCCACTCAAGATAATCTTGAGGGGAAAATCACATGGACAGAGAAGCCTGGTGAGCTACAGGCAGTGGGGCTGCAAAAGAGTTGGACACCACTGAACTGAGAGAGCTTGCAGGCCCTACTATATATAAGATAAGTAAAAAAACAAACAATGACCTACTGAATAGAAAAGGGAACTCTACTAAGTATTCTGATAACCGATATGAGGAAAAGAATTTGGAAAAGAATGAATATATGTATAACTGAATGACTTTGCTGGACACCTGAAACTAACACAACACTGTAAATAAACTATACCCCACCAAACCCCCAAATCTATACTCCAATAAAATGTTCTTAAAAATCTCTTTCTTTAAAAGAAAAGTCAAACAGTATCTATTTAATAGTATCTAACTGTTAATATGGTGAGGAGCAAATGAAGCAATTCGTATGAAAATAACAAATATTGAATAATTTATTCTTATTTTGCCAAGTACTCAGTAGTTAAAAGGGCTTCCCTGGTGGCTCAGACTGTAAAGGATCTGCCTGCAATGCAGGAGACAGGGGTTCGATCCCTGGATCAGGAAGATCCCCTGGAGAAGAGAATGGCAGGCAACCCACTCCAGTATTCGTACAAGGAGGAGTCCATGGACAGAGAAACCTGGAGGGCTACAGTCGAAGGGATTGCAGAGTCAGAGACGACAGACAAATACTGTTGTCATTTACCTCCGCACCGCGAGGGGAGCTGCCGCCCTCAGGCTAAGCAGACTCCGGGGTCAGGGTGGTGGAAGTTCGTCTAGCCGCGGTCACCGCCATCTTAGAAAACAGGCCTTCCACACTCACGGGATGTGGCTGCTTCTTTCAGTCTTAGAAGCAGACCGCTCGTCGAGATACCCAGGCCCTTACCTCCTTAGGCGCTCCCTTCAGTAGGCCGTGTTCTCCAGGCGTTTTAATCTCCTTGGAAACGCTAAAATCGGCATCTTCCGGGAGCTGTCCTCGCCCTGTGACCTCAGACGTGCACTTCCGGGACAAGAGCGTGACCCGTCGCTCCGCCCTCTTCCACCCTCTTTTTCCGGTGGTGGAGGCTGGGGAAGACGCGCAGGTAGGATCCCTGGACAAGGAAAATCGGCTGGCATCCTGCGGCACGGGGGCTCATCGGGGCCGAGGGCTTGGGGCTGAGGTCTTTCTGCGGGAGACAAACCTAGTGCCGGGCGAGAGGAGCACAGCGGGCTGACCCAGACTCTGTTTCGCGCTCTGTCTCGGGAGGCGGCGGTCTTGTTTTAGGAAGAAGCCTGTTAAGTGTGGGTGAGTTCGGATCTAGCCATGAAGGCGTAGGCCCGGCGCCACGACCACAACTACCTTAACCGGCAGCACTCCGTGGTTGGGAAGGATTGGGTAGTAAGTTGGTCTAATGGAGTTCCCACCTTAACCGGTTTTTTCCTGGGCAGTCTCATCCCGGGCCTCTGATCTCTGAACTTGTCGAATCTGCAAAGTAGGAATAATCGTCTCGTGAATCCCGCGGAGATGTAGTGAGGATTCAATAAGGGAATGCAGAGGAAACAGCCTTTCCTTAGGTGCTTCCTAAGTCCGAGTGACTGCTAAGTCGGGCACATTGCAATTTCTGTGCAGGTCTCTCAGAGCCAGAAATTGAGGGTAGGGATTGCACATCGTTGTTTGCTGAACACCAGTCACGCGCTTGTTGCCCCTGAAGCCAGAGATGAGGAGCACTCTGGTCTTGCCAGGGGTGGGTTGGGGAGTCACCTGGGAACTCTGTTTTCTGCTTCTGGCGGCCTGGAGGAGAGCTCTTCAGTGTCCTGCTCACCTTTTCGGGGAGGAAGTATTCCCAGAGTTGTAAACATTTGGGGTTTTGTCCTTAACAACGTTGGATTTTTTTTTTTCTTCTCCTTAAGAGATGGCACCTCGCAAGGGGAAGGAAAAGAAGGAAGAACAGGTCATCAGCCTCGGCCCTCAGGTGGCTGAAGGAGAAAATGTATTTGGTGTGTGCCACATCTTTGCATCCTTCAATGACACTTTTGTGCACGTCACTGATCTTTCTGGCAAGTGAGTTACCCCCATGGGGATGGGGAGGCACAGGACCCAGTTAGCAAGGGCTGGGATTAGAAATGACCGGGGAGCTAAGTAGCACTTTAAGGGGATCTCTGGAAATATTTTCATTAAAGATGTTCAGATAAGTACATGTGCTTGGTTGATTAGTGCACAGATACTGTAATCAAGGTGCTGGAGTAATCAAGGTGCTGGTGCTCCACAGGAGGAAGTAGGTAAGGCTGGGGGGAATAATGAGGTCACTGAGCTTGGGCAAGGCATCATAGGTACCTATGTAATTAATATGGGCATACCTCAGAGATACTGTGGGTTTGGTTCCAGACAAGAAAAGGAGGTACCCTTTTTGCCTTTACAGCCTGGGGACTTATGTAAAATGAGAAGGAATTACTCCTATTACTCGAGCAATAAGATTAAAGCTAAGAATAAAATGTTGATGCAGTGTTAATCTGGGATCTGTGAACACCATCACTGCAGAGCCTAGGGTGGTCTTGTGGGATGAGGATGCTTGTTCAGATCGACCTTCATCCGCTGCCCTTCCTGGGCAGTAGTGCTCTTTAATCTTTAGGATGTGATATGCACTCTGAATCCTTGATGGGTAAGAAAGAGAGGATCCTGTGCTTTTATTCCCAGGGAAACCATCTGCCGTGTAACTGGTGGGATGAAGGTGAAGGCTGACCGAGATGAGTCCTCTCCATATGCTGCCATGTTGGCTGCCCAGGATGTAGCCCAGAGATGCAAGGAGCTGGGCATCACTGCCCTACACATCAAACTCCGGGCCACAGGAGGAAATAGGTAAGGCTGGGGGGGATAATGAGGTCACTGAGCTTGGGCAAAGGCATCATAGGTACCTATATAATTAATAAGGGCATACCTCAGAGATACTGTGGGTTTGGTTCCAGACACCACTGCAATAAAAACAATATCTCAGTAAAAATGAGCAACACTGTTTTCTCAGTGTGTATAAAAGTTACATTTACACTATGCTGTAGCCTATTGTGTGTGCAGTAGCATCCTGTCTTTTTTTTTAAAAAAAATGCAGCATACCTTAATTTAAAAATACTTTATTGCTTTTAAAAAATGTAACTGGGACTTTTTTTTTTTAAGGCATGATTTGTGAAGCACCGTTAAGTGGGGTGTGCCTGTAATTGGTTTCTGCACGCACCCCTGCCCCAACTTACTGTGTTAATTGAGCATACACAGCATGTGAGGTGCTGTGCTAAGTACTAGAAGAGAATGATGGGGGAAAGCAGGTATTGTTTCCATCCTCTGTGGCTCTCAGGCTGGCAGAGTCAGGCTTTAAAAAACATAGAGCAGGGAAGCGTGTGGTTCCTTTTTGCAGTAAATGTTGGGAAGCAGAAATGTGTCAGGGCTGGGTTGATAATAAAGTTTAAATGAAGACCTAATGTTGTGATATTAGGAATTGGTCCAGTGAAGGAAGGACAGAAGAGAGTATTACAGCCAGGGACAACTGGAAGGAAAAGATCTTGGAATGGAAATGAGCTTGGCACATCTCTGGGCATGAAAACTTTAATAGTAATGATTTGAGGTTGAGGTTGGTTTGTTTGTTAAAGATGGCTGCCGTGTTGGGAAGAAACCAGATAGGAAGTTGTGAAGTGATCCATTGATCTTGGGAGGGTGGGAAAGGACAGATCACCAAAAAGACTTAGAATCACAGCATGTGACGAAAGGGAACACAAACTATGGCTCATGGTTTGGAGGAGGTATGCAACAAATAATGATTTGGCCAAAGGCTTTTCTTAATTTCTATATTCATTTTCTAGGACCAAAACTCCTGGACCAGGGGCCCAGTCAGCACTCAGAGCCCTCGCCCGCTCAGGCATGAAGATTGGGCGGATTGGTGAGTACCCCTCCTTGGCTGATGCTTAGTTTTCTTTCAAGTGTGACCCCAGAAAGCATGCGGTCTGTGCAGTGGATATAGGCCCTGGTCTGCTAACTCTCGGCAGTTCGATTTGTTAATGGGGTGTGCAAGAGGTACTGAGTGACATAAACTCTGTACATGAACACTCATGCCACCTTGACCTGAATGTCCTGTGTTGGAACAGCACCGTCTCATTTCTGTACTTCTGTGCCTGATGGTGGCTGGTGGGACTAATGGGAGATGAATTGTCCTTTCTAGTGTTTTCAAGGGAATTGTGTTCGATATTTTGGGGGCTGACTACTGCGTATTGGTAGAGCTGGCCAGTCATTGAGACAAAAACATGTAGAGGGGGCAGTGGCTCCCATGGTTGAGAATCACAGCAGTTCTCTATACTTGCATAGGGTTTATACCCTTGTGTCTGTGATCTGACCATTTATAGCTCTTAGGAAGAAGATGTTAGCCCTTCCTTGCTGTTTCTGGCAGTGTGTACTGATCCTTCGACCTGATGGTCCATCTCTCTCTCGATTTTTTTCAAAACATTTTCAGTTGTCTTTTACCTAATTAAAAGAGAGCTATTCTTCAGTTTGAGGGGACTTTTCCACTAGAGTCAGTGGGCTAGGTGTCAGAGACCTGGATTTGCCAACTGCCTCTGACATCCTATTCAAGTTGCCTGCTCTGTCTGAGCCTCAGTTTCCCCTTCACGGAAGCTGAGTTCAAACTACGTGAGAAGTTTTGAGGAGGCAGCTCCACACCCATCTGCTACATACTGAGGACTTCCTTGTGAAGCAGTCGGATCCACTGCTGACCTGTTTGACCACGGGCCTCAAGCGGCCTGCACCCCTTCCCACCCAGCTCCAGACAATGATGTTTTCTTTTCCTCCCCACAGAGGATGTCACCCCCATCCCCTCCGACAGCACCCGCAGGAAGGGGGGTCGCCGTGGTCGCCGTCTGTGAACGGGACTCCTCAATTATTGCTTTCTGTTAATAAATTGCTTTGATGTAAGCTGTTTTTGACTCCAGTCTTCTCTCCTTTAGGGGCCACTGCTCAGGGCTGCTTGATTCCATCTTCCCGTCTGTATTTAACCAGGGTATGGGGCTGTCTTGAGTTCACGGGTGCATTGATAAACTAGCAGTCATTAATAGATACATTGCTTCAGAGAATGTATATAACCTGTCAAAGAGGAACACGAGATGTTGATCCAGCCCCTGCTCTGGAACAGGGTGAGCCTGTGTTCTGTGACACGAGATGTTGATCCAGCCCCTGCTCTGGAACAGGGTGAGCCTGTGTTCTGTGAACTGGTTTCCTGAGAGGAAGAGCTGAAGGAGAGGTGAAATTCTGGTGCTCCGGTTGGGTCTCCTCAACATTACTGGTTGTGGCATTAGTTGCCTCAGTCATTTAAAGAGACCAAGGCCTTGGAGACCTTGTCTTGAAAGTGGAGCTGTTGATTGCAAAAATGGACCAATTCTTAAAGAGCGGGAGTGGAGTGGAAACTGTTCAGCCCAGTGTAGCCTGAGCAGAAGAGCCTTCCAGACAGCCATATATAAACACGTGTGGGTGGGTACTCACCCCCCACACCTTCTGTGCAAAAAAGGGAGTACACTGTCTTGTATCTTTCTTTTTCTCACTTGGCAGATCTAGGAGGTTGTTCCACATCAGTACATAAAGTACATAAAGATTCAGTCACCCACAAATACACACCAAGCCCTATTTTCATCCGTGATAAAAAAGTTTGTGCTTTCCGGAAGCCTGCATTCAACTCCAAGGACCCAGTGGCACCAGATGGTCCTGAGTGTTCTGCAGAGCATTAGCCCAGGGCCCTGTGATGGTGACTTGTACTCAGAGGCAAGACAATGACATAACGCTCTCAGGGTTCATCCCAGCAGACATGTTTCAGCACTTCATTCCTTTTTATTGCTGTTCAGCATCCATTTCCCAGGTATACATCTATTTACAACTCCCATCCCACTTGGAAGAGCCTTGAAGAGGAATCTTGGTACCAACTTACTGTGTTTGATGGATTAGCCATAAATGAGTCGATGTTCATCTTTAAAATGAGTAATTACAACACAAAGTATAAAATGAGTCCATGCTGATATAGGTGATTTTAAGATGAAGGCATAAGTCTTAACAAAAACTAAAAATAGTTGATCCCCCTTCCAGTAAGTGAACTTACCTGTGGGCTAGGCTTAGTGACTCAGTTTCCAAAGAATAGAACATGGAAGATGTTGGCTTTGGCGAGATGAACTATTAAGGTTGCTAAACACTTGGATAAATCATGTTTATTTGACTTGACAAGATAATGAATACTTCAACTGAATTTTCAATTTCTTGAAACCCATAATTAGTTAGAGGGCATTCTACAACATATCAACATTTAAATTGTCAAAAGTTAAACAAGGACTCAAGACCAGAGGAGCTGAAAGGTGGAATAACAAGGCATTGGATCCTGGACCTGAAAGGGCATTAGTGTAAAAACTAATAAAATGTTAACCTGGGGACTTCCCTTGTGGTTAAGAATCTGCCTTCTTAATAGGGGAGGCAGGTTTGATCCTGGTTCAGGGAACTAAGATACTGCATGCTGCAGGGCAACAAACCCCATGTGCTCCAGAGCCCATGCTCTGCAACAGGAAGGCCAAACGCCCTGCAGTGAAGAGCCTACACACCACAGTGAAGGCCAGTGCAGCCAAAAAAAAATCTGAATCTGCAGGCCAGTTAGTAGTAATGTACCTGTGCTCCTTAGTTTTGGCAAGTGAATTGTTAAAAATGTAAGATACTAGCATTAGAGGAAACCAATTGAGTGATATACAAAAATGTCGTATCTTGCAACTTTTTGGTAAATCCAAAAGTATCCCTAAATAAACATTGCAGGGGTCGGGGGAGATGAGGGTGCTTTTCTACTGTNTGTAAGATACTAGCATTAGAGGAAACCAATTGAGTGATATACAAAAATGTCGTATCTTGCAACTTTTTGGTAAATCCAAAAGTATCCCTAAATAAACATTGCAGGGGTCGGGGGAGATGAGGGTGCTTTTCTACTGTCATTCTGGTTTTGAAGGCAGGGGATGGTACACAGACAGACCTGCAAGAGGCAGGAGTTCCAGGGTGGAAATCCCAGTTCCCCAGATTTGGATTCAACCTTGAGCAAGTTGCTTAACCTCTCAGCCCTTTAGTGAAAATTCTGTGATAATGGCAGCCTCATAGTGCATCGCAAGAAAGATTAAAGCATTTAATCTGGCACTGAAGAAACTGCTCCTATTCTTAATGCCTGTTCAGTTCTGCCAGGCATCATGAATGACAGCTGGCTGGAATCCTGGTGGGAAGATGCTGGCGCTCACTGAAGCGTTCTTTTTATTTCCTGTGATGGGACTTTGCAACTTGTCCTGCTGTTTCCTGGTAACCAGGGATGTAATCAGGAATTTTGAAAGCCGTTCATTTCTAAGTTTTGTTTGCAAGTTGCAAAGAGCTAGTTGGTGCAGTCCAGATTGGAATGTAAGTGGCCTATTGGCCACTGAAGTGGACAGGGCAGGACTTGGCCTGTTGCCCAGCTGAGACTGCAGACCATGGAAGCCCAGCCACTGACTATAAGTGCAGCCTCAGTCCATAGGGACCATAGAGATGGTCCCTACTTCTCACTCCTTTTTCTTACCTGAGCTCCTGCAACGGTCTTTCTCCTAACAGATCTTCTTGTCTTCCCTCTGTTCTTTGTTTAGTCGTTAAGTGAAGCAGAGACATTACTTTGTCAACAAAAGTCAAGTCAATCTAGTCAAGGCTATGGTTTTTCCAGTAGTCATGTATGGATGTGAGAGTTGGACTATAAAGAAAGCTGAGCACC
>SJYW01027059.1:0-11345 GCA_006410735.1 Raphicerus campestris
ATTGGTGTTTTTCTTTCTGGCTTACTTCACTCTGTATAATCGGCTCCAGTTTCATCCATCTCATTAGAACTGAGTCAAGAAATGCAAATATTAATATGTAGAATTCCACGATGTTTGGTTTTTCTCAGATGAGATTTCCTCGTTTTAATTTTTGACATCTAATAGCTGCATATTTTGAGTCCTCTCATAGGTGGTGGGTACAGATTAGTGGGGTTCTTGACAGACACATCTGGGCATTCCCAGGCCAGTGTCTGGACCTGTGCACTGCGTTGTCATTGTAATTTAAATGGCAGACGCCCCAAGAATTGTTTGGGGTGCACCGATGTTTTCGATATCGGTAAGATGTGCAGGTGGAATCCCTGAGTTGGGAGCTGAGGGAGAGTCCACATTTCACGGGATTCCTCAGAGGGTGCCAGGCCAGGAGCAGAATCCCAGGAGTGGGCTTGTGAGAGCTCTGCAAGGGGGCCTAAGCTTCCTGCCCAGAAACAAAATTCCTTCTCTTTGGGAGGTTGCAGATTGAGCAAGTCTCAGCTCTAGGAGATGCAGGGGTTACAAGTGAACCGAAATGTGAGGCCTGAGGCTAAAGTCTGTTTCTCATTCTGGCTCTGTTCTAGAGTCTCTTTCTGGACCTGCTCCAGAGTCTCGAGAAGGCCAGAGGCGCAGGAGAACCAAGTACGACAAAAACCAGTACAAGATTCTTTCTGAGGCTTTCAGAAGTGACGCTTACCCCGATATTAACGTCAGAATAGCTCTGGCCGAGCAAATCAAGGTTCCTGAGCCTAGAATCCAGGTAAAAATGTAAATCCTTGACAGGAGGGCGGGGCTGGGTGGGGAACCAGCCCACGTATTAACTGCTTGTTTGTAATACTGGTTTTAAAAGCCCTGGTGTGAGTTAATCCTCTTGATATTGCTGTGAGGTAGACATTATCCCCATTTATAGGAAAATAAAGGTTAGAGGTTAGTAATTTAGGTTACTACTCTGGCAGGGGGTAAAGTCTAAACTGGCTTCTGTGGGTTCTATCTGTCAAATATTTATCATGTTAGAAATTATAAACTGAGAACTTAAAAAAAAGGGGGGGAAGAAATTGAAACTGAGAAATTTCAAAATATTTACTAATTTAGTAAAAATAACCATAATAAACCTGTGCTGCAGTTCATGAGGCTGCAAAGAATCTTAGCGACTGAACAACAATAAACTCGTTACATGCTAACTTCTAAGTATTTTTTAAGAAAAGCAACCATGGTCTCAAAGCCTGAAAACTGTCTTAGAGGAATGGCAGAACAAGACTCTTTGCATTCCCTTTGCTGTAACAGCTCTCTGGGCCTCTGGGAATCAGAGAATATAGGAAGGAAGCAAAAGAGCAGAGGCAAGTCACTTCTGGGTGTGGTAAAGAAAATGGTTTTGATTTCACAGGGACCCCCCAAAGGGAGACTGGAGGTCCCAGGGATCTTGTATCTTTCGGATCTCTGGGTCACAGCCTTGGGGGCACACTGTAGTCTCTGTTTCCTCCTCCAGGAAGTCTACTGGAATGAGTCTGGGTCCAGGCTGGGAATTTAAATAACACCCCCTCCTCTGCCCTCTAGGTGATTGAAGTGTGAGGTCAAGTCTGAAAACTGCTGCTGCTGCTTTTAATGAAATTCAGGTCTCTGAGGGCGAAGCTGGAATGTACACAGGCTGTTTAGAAAGCCTCCCAGGTGATTCTGGTGTGTAGCTAGGACTGAAATCTCTGTTCTTGACCAGTGGTTTTCAGTCCTAGATTAAGGTCTCCTGCACTGGCAGGCAGATTCTTCACCACTAGTGCTGTCTGGGAAGCCCAGACACCAGTGCAGGAGATGTAAGAGACTAAGAGACTTGGGTTCCATCCCTGGGTTGGGAAGATCCCCTGGAGAAGGGAATGGCAACCCACTTCAATATTCTTGCCTGGAGAATCCTATGGACAGAGGACCCTGGTGGGCTATGGTCCATAGGGTCACACAGAGTTGTACATTACTGAAGCGACTTAGCAGGAGGCAGGTACAACTTCATGACCACTTATAGGCAGAAGCGCTGGGTTCAGAAGTTCAGTAAAAGGTTCTGGGTTTCCGTTTATACTTCAGGTAGCATCTGGAGCCAGATGGGAAACCTTGAAGTTTAAAAGCTCAGCTATGGGACATCCCTCTGGGGGCACCTGGTGAAAGTGAAAGTGAAGTTGCTCAGTCGTGTCCGACTCTTTGCCACCCGTGGACTGCAGCCCACCAGGCTCCTCTTTCCATGGGATTCTCCAGGCAAGAATACTGGAGTGGGTTGCCATTTCCTTCTCCAGGAGATCTTCCTGACCCAGGGGTAGACACCTGGTAGACACCCTATTAGGGCTAGAGAGTGAAAGTTGATTAGCCATGTCCAGCACTTTGTCACCCAGTGCCTGCCAGACTCTTCTGTCCATGGAATTTCCCAAAGGGACAATAATGGAGTGGATTGCCATTCCCTTCTCCAGGGGATCTTTCCTGACCCAGGGACTGAGCCCAGGTCTCTTGCATTGCAGGCAGATTCTTTACCATCTGAGCCACCTGGGAAACCCAATTAGGGGTCAGAGAGACTGGGAAAGTTTCCTGGTTGGCGATCAGCTTAGCATTTGCAAAGGCCATGGTGTGGGGGAAGAAGCCAGCATCCTGTGCCTACCTGGAGGTGGGCTTGCCTTGGGGACAGGGTGTGTACAGGAGAGTGCAGGGTTGGAGTTTTGGGAATGTCCCTCCTTCCTCACTTCTGCTGTAAGTTTGGGCCTTTGTCCTGCAGTTTCCCTGGGGGAGTTGTTTTCCCTAGGGAATTGTCTGTGACGTTCCTTTATTCTATTCCATCTTCAAGGCTTGCCCAGTGGCTGGGCTTANAAAAATATTTGCTTTTCTGCTTGTAACCAGGGCAAGCTCCCCAGTCCTCAATTTTAGCTTTGGGCTCCCAAGTCCATTAGAACCGGGCTCACCACTGACTCAGTTCTAAAACAAATTCACTCTCTGATGGCAAATGGCCAAAATATCAGGCCCTGGAGAAGCTAGGCTCCCTTCCCCTTTAAGCCCTCCTCAAAGCAATCTAGAACCGCTGCATTCTGCAAAGGGAACTTTTCACATTTCTGAATTTAAGGGAAAAAAAAAAAAGTACCTTGAGCTTCTTCTCTAAGGAAACTTTTTCAGGGCCTGGTCTAGTTAGCCTTCCTCTCTTTCCAAGACTCAGCATTAAATGGCACAGTGAACAGAAAACTTCAAAGCACTCCAGGTGAGCCCTGCGGATACCCCACAGCCCAGACTCTCCCATTAGTCCACAAGAGCTCCCCTCCCAAAGACTCACCCTCCGAAGAAGACATGATGAGGATGTGCCTCCCGACGAGCAAGGAACTTCAGCGAGAACTGCTTCCCTCTCTCCCGGAGTCCTGTAGAGGCACTGCAGAGACCCACTCAGTCAAGCCCCTTTTAAACACCTTCCAAGGCCCCCTCCCTTAATGCAATCTTCTCTAAAAGTAGTTCTGGGAGTGGCCGGGCGCACTCGGAAGAGCACTAGTTTCCGGTGCGAACAACACCCGGGCTTTGCGCCGCTACTGAGACATTGAGCGCTGGGTCAGGATTTAGGAAACCTGATGGGATATCGCCCCCACCCCGTCACAGAATAGCGTAGACCAGACCACACAGCGTCATCAAGGTGATTGGTTTTAAGGGATATGACGGCAGATGAATGAATTAAGAATGAAAAACATTTCTGCACCCACAATATATATGCCCAGGTGCAGTGCGGCAAGCGTCACCCAACAGCAAACGTCCCCCAGTAGCAAACATAGGGCCACACTGTCACACTTTCCTACCCCGTCACTACAGAACTTGCTACTGAAGTTTCCTCATCCGTTTCCTCTGATCAACATTTAAATAACGAAAAAAATTTTTTTTAATCATGAAATGAATTATGTTATAAAAGCTGCTGCCGTGCCTACCTACATAGAAGGTCATGAGTCAAGATTTAGACATTTATGCTGTATATCAGGGCCCACTTTTCTTGAATTCCAATGGACTGAGCAAATTCCAAGGGAATTTTAGTAGAATGTAATTCCAGGAAAACAGAAAGGAAATAAATTGCAAACTGCCCCCAAGGTGCAGGTACCAGGAAAGAAAGGGGTGGGAAGCTCCAAGACCTTTTGCTTATCTCATTGTGGTGATTAACAAGCAGGGTGGGGCACTAGATATGATCACATTTTGTTGTTGCTGTTGTTCAATCACTCAGTCGAATCCTACTCTTTGCAACTCCTTGGACTGCAGCACACCAGGCTTCCCTGTCCTTCACTATCTCCATGATTTTGCTCAAACTCATGTTAATTGAGTCCGTGATGCTATTTATAACCACCTCAACCTTTGCTGCCCCCTCTTCTCTTGCCCTCAGTCTTTCTTAGCATTAGGGTCTTTTCCACCTCTTCACATCAGGTGGCCAAATTATTGTAGCTTCAGATTCAGCATCAGTCCTTGCAATGAATATTCAGGGTTGATTTCCTTCAGGATTGACTGGTTTGGTCTTCTTGCAGTCCAAGGGACTCTCAAGAGTGTTCTCCAGCACAGTTAGAAAGCATCAACTCTTTGGCACTCAGCTTTCTTTACAGTCCAGCCTTCACATCCATGTAGGTGGATGTGTACTCAGTCATGTTCAACTCCTTGTGATGCTATGGACTGTAGCCTGCCAGGTTCCTCTGTCCGTGGAGTTTCCCAGGCAAGAATACTGGAGTGGGTTGANATCGTGTACACCTGTGGCTGATTCATGTCAATGTATGGCAAAACCAATACAGTACTGTAAAATAGAATAAAGTATTTTTTAAAAAAAGAAAAAAAATATTTGCTTTTCTGCTTGTAACCAGGGCAAGCTCCCCAGTCCTCAATTTTAGCTTTGGGCTCCCAAGTCCATTAGAACCGGGCTCACCACTGACTCAGTTCTAAAACAAATTCACTCTCTGATGGCAAATGGCCAAAATATCAGGCCCTGGAGAAGCTAGGCTCCCTTCCCCTTTAAGCCCTCCTCAAAGCAATCTAGAACCGCTGCATTCTGCAAAGGGAACTTTTCACATTTCTGAATTTAAGGGAAAAAAAAAAAAGTACCTTGAGCTTCTTCTCTAAGGAAACTTTTTCAGGGCCTGGTCTAGTTAGCCTTCCTCTCTTTCCAAGACTCAGCATTAAATGGCACAGTGAACAGAAAACTTCAAAGCACTCCAGGTGAGCCCTGCGGATACCCCACAGCCCAGACTCTCCCATTAGTCCACAAGAGCTCCCCTCCCAAAGACTCACCCTCCGAAGAAGACATGATGAGGATGTGCCTCCCAACGAGCAAGGAACTTCAGCGAGAACTGCTTCCCTCTCTCCCGGAGTCCTGTAGAGGCACTGCAGAGACCCACTCAGTCAAGCCCCTTTTAAACACCTTCCAAGGCCCCCTCCCTTAATGCAATCTTCTCTAAAAGTAGTTCTGGGAGTGGCCGGGCGCACTCGGAAGAGCACTAGTTTCCGGTGCGAACAACACCCGGGCTTTGCGCCGCTACTGAGACATTGAGCGCTGGGTCAGGATTTAGGAAACCTGATGGGATATCGCCCCCACCCCGTCACAGAATAGCGTAGACCAGACCACACAGCGTCATCAAGGTGATTGGTTTTAAGGGATATGACGGCAGATGAATGAATTAAGAATGAAAAACATTTCTGCACCCACAATATATATGCCCAGGTGCAGTGCGGCAAGCGTCACCCAACAGCAAACGTCCCCCAGTAGCAAACATAGGGCCACACTGTCACACTTTCCTACCCCGTCACTACAGAACTTGCTACTGAAGTTTCCTCATCCGTTTCCTCTGATCAACATTTAAATAACGAAAAAAAATTTTTTTAATCATGAAATGAATTATGTTATAAAAGCTGCTGCCGTGCCTACCTACATAGAAGGTCATGAGTCAAGATTTAGACATTTATGCTGTATATCAGGGCCCACTTTTCTTGAATTCCAATGGACTGAGCAAATTCCAAGGGAATTTTAGTAGAATGTAATTCCAGGAAAACAGAAAGGAAATAAATTGCAAACTGCCCCCAAGGTGCAGGTACCAGGAAAGAAAGGGGTGGGAAGCTCCAAGACCTTTTGCTTATCTCATTGTGGTGATTAACAAGCAGGGTGGGGCACTAGATATGATCACATTTTGTTGTTGCTGTTGTTCAATCACTCAGTCGAATCCTACTCTTTGCAACTCCTTGGACTGCAGCACACCAGGCTTCCCTGTCCTTCACTATCTCCATGATTTTGCTCAAACTCATGTTAATTGAGTCCGTGATGCTATTTATAACCACCTCAACCTTTGCTGCCCCCTCTTCTCTTGCCCTCAGTCTTTCTTAGCATTAGGGTCTTTTCCACCTCTTCACATCAGGTGGCCAAATTATTGTAGCTTCAGATTCAGCATCAGTCCTTGCAATGAATATTCAGGGTTGATTTCCTTCAGGATTGACTGGTTTGGTCTTCTTGCAGTCCAAGGGACTCTCAAGAGTGTTCTCCAGCACAGTTAGAAAGCATCACCTCTTTGGCACTCAGCTTTCTTTACAGTCCAGCCTTCACATCCATGTAGGTGGATGTGTACTCAGTCATGTTCAACTCCTTGTGATGCTATGGACTGTAGCCTGCCAGGTTCCTCTGTCCGTGGAGTTTCCCAGGCAAGAATACTGGAGTGGGTTGCCATTTCCTGCTCCAGGGGATCTTCCTGATCTAGAGATCAAAACTGTTTCTCTTGCATATCCTGCCTTGACAGGCAGATTTTTTACCACTGTGCCCCCTGGGAAGCTCCAGTTCACATCCATACATGACTACTAGAAAAACCATAGTTTTGACTAGACAGAGCTTTGTCGGCAAAGTGATGTCTCTGCTTTTCAATGTACTGCCTAGGTTTGTCATAGTTTTCCTTCCAAGGAGCAAGCCTCTTTTAAGCCTGTTTCATGGCTACAGTCACCATCTGCAGTTATCTGGAAGCCCAAGCAAAGAAAATCTGCCACTGTTTCCACTTTTTTCCCCTTCTATTTGCCATGAAGTGATGCAACCAGATGCCATGATCTTAGTTTTTTGAATGCTGAGTTTTAATGCCAGCTTTTTCACTATCCTCTTTGACCTTCATAAAGAAGTTCTTAAGTTCTTCTTCACTTTCTGCGTTATAATGGTATCATAAACGGTAAAGAATCTGCCTGCCATGCAGGAGACCAGGGTTCAATTCTTGGGTTGGGAAGTTCCTCTGAAGAAGAGAATGGCAACCCACTCCTGTACTCTTGCCTGGAAAATCCCATGGACGGAGGAGCCTGGGGGGATGCAGTCCATGGGGTCACGAAGAGTCGGACACAGCTGAGCGACTTCACTTTCACTTTACATTTTAATGAATTGGAGGAGGAAATGGCACCCCACTCCAGTGTTCTTGCCTGGAGAATCCCAGGGACGGCGGAGCCTGGTGTACTGCTGTCCATGGGGTTGCACAGAGTGGGACACAACTGAGGCGACTTAGCAGCAGCAGCAGCAGCAGCAACATTCTTGCCTGGAGAATTCCATGGACAGAGAAGCCTGGTGGGCTACAGTCTGTGGGGTCGCAAAGAGTCAGACACGATGGAGTGACTAACACACACATAACACACACACACATTTCTCCCAGCAGTCTTGATTCCAGCTTGTGATTCATCTAACCCAGCATTTCCCATGATGAGCTTCCCTGGGGACTCAGTGTTAAAAATCCTCCTACCTATGCAGGAGATGAGGTTCAATCCCTAGGTTGGGAAGATCCTCTGGAGATGGGGATGGCTACCCACTCCAGTATTATTGCTTATAGAAGTCCAAGGACAGAGGAGCCTGGTGGGCTATAGTCCATGGGGTTGCAAAGAGTCAGCATGACTGTGCAACTAATACTTTTACTCTTTCACTCTGCAAATATGAAAAATAAGCAGGGTGACAATATATAGCCTTCAAGTACTCCTTTCCCAATTTTGAACCAGTCCATTGTTCCATGTCCAGTTCTGACTGTTACTTCTTGACCTTCATAAGGTTTCTCAGGAGGCAGGTAAGGTTTCTCAGGAGGCTGGTATTCCCATCTTTTTAAGAATTTTCCACAGTTTGTGTGATCCATACCAAAGGCTTTTGATCACATTTTGACCACTATCTAGCGTTTTCTTTCAAGCTCCATAGTTTTGTTGTTTTGTTTTGCTTCTGGCTGGATTAATTTGCAACTTGTTCAATTAATTTGGCATTGCCTCAGAAAAAAAGAAATTATTTCCACCAAAGTCTGTCCTGAGCTGAAAGATTTAAATAGCAAGAGCAAACTTGGAAAGATCCAAGTGTTGAGAAGTAAGAGTGGAAAGTATTGTTGAAAATTGTCAAAAAGACAACCTCAAAATGCCATATGAAGCTTTTCTGATGGTCTCCCATGGAGAATTCCATCTCAGAAAACTGCTTTCTGCTCTGCATTCCAGGAAGCTCAGAAATACATGGAAACTGGCCTCCTATTCTGCTCTGAGGATGGTTCTGCTGGCCCATCTCACTTCTGCAGAGAGGGGTAGCAGACTGAAAACCCAGAATGCTTGCAATCCTGAGAGGCTCTCCATCTGCACCAGTTCTGGTTAGAAATGATCTTCACAGCTGTGTGTCCATGTAGGATGTACTTTGTCTGAAAAAGTTTAGCTTCAGAGGGTCCACCTCAGACAGAAGGAACCACGTTATGGGTGTGATAGTTCCCACTCCTTCACCAGGGAACAGCCACCTCAGCTCCAAGCACTTGTACTTCCCCACCCACACACAACCCCATAAGACCCCACTCCTTTTCAGCCCCACAAGATCCCACAGCCACCCCAAAAAGACCCCAAATGACCTCACAACAACCCAATAAGACTTCACATCATGCTATCCCACCCACATAATGCCCAACAGCCACCACCACCTCTTTAACACTTGAACCTCTCACTTCATTTCTTGTTCCTAAATTTGAGAAGACTACTGGATTTCCCTGGTGGCTCAGAAGGTAAAGCGTCTTGCTTACAATGCAGGAGACCTGGGTTCGATCCCTGGGTTGGGAGGATCCTCTGGAGAAGGAAATGGCAACCCACTCCAGTACTCTTGCCTGGAAAATCCCATGGACAGAGGAACATAGTGGGCTACAGTCTACGGGGTCACAAAGAGTCGGACACGACTGAGCGACTTCACTTCACTCACTCACTGCACTTGCAAGGGATGGTGAGTGTCAAGCTCTGTGCAGGAGGAGAGAGATGAACAGGAGGTGCAGGAGTGGAGAAACCATGGAGAATTTTCAGGGGAGCAGAGGGAGCTCTATACACTTGTGGACATGGATTTTTGGAGAAACGCTTTAGAATGGGAGAAACTCAAGTGTTATTATAGGAAAGTGTGCATCAAAGCAGAAACGAGGTGACCAATGTTTCAGTGCCACAAAAGGACACATCCAAAGCTCAAAGGATCTGGATCTCTGCTCTGGGCCAAGCCCTGCCCTTGTATTAATTGGTCCCCATAACGGCTCTCATCCCCATTTCTTCAAGAGTGGAGGCCAAGCCCAAAAATCCCTTTAAAGGCACAGTCCTGGAATCCAAGGCAGTTTGGGTAGTAAACTGCTGCCCTTTTTCCTCCTCTGAAACAGGCTCTGAGGGTGTTTATAACCAATACAGGGCCTGAGCCACATTTATAACCAATACATGGCTGAGCCACTTTGGGCCCCTGAATGTGGCAAGTCCAAACCAAGATGTGCTGTGACTGTAAAACACACCCTGAATTGTGGGGTTGTTTTGTTTGCTTCTTTGTTTGTTTTCTTTTTTTGCCCCATGGTGTGACATGCAAGATCTTAATTTCCCAACCAGAGATTAAGCCATGCTTCCTGTAGTGGAAGCTTAGAGTCGTAACTACTGGACATCGAGGGAAGCCCCGGCACACTGCATTTTGCACACTCAGCACAAAACACACGATGTGAAACAGCTCTGTCCAAGAAAAAAATACTCAATAGCCAATCTAAGAAATAAATGGAAAATTTTATTCAAGCCAATCTGAGGATTACAACCCAGGAGACAGACTCTCAGAAAGCACTGAGGACTGTTCCACCCATTGGAACTCAAAGATCCATTAGAGTTCAAAGCACAGTTATATAAGCTTTTGAGACAAAGGGCTATACGTACAAGAAACATATTGATAGTTTACATGATCTAACAAGGCAAGTAGTGAGCATCATGACTTCTTACAGAATTGAGAAAGGAATGTTATCTCCTAAGGAGTTACCTTGCTGGCACTGACAGAAAATTGGTGGGGTTTTTAGTTAATTTTTTTGTTGGTGAGCAGGCATTCCTGAGTCTTCTAGATCTTCTAAGGAGATCTAGTCTGTGTACAGTGCAGACTCACAATGCATAGGAAGGGGAGAGAAGAGTGACTCAAACAGCAGATAAAATTTTAGGTTCAATTTTTCTTGTCCTGCCTTAAAATAATTTTGTTTCATCAGCTCAGTGATTTTTATATGCATTACACAGTCAAAACAACATTTTTTACATACTGGGCAAAATAAAACGTGTTAGTAAAATCAATGTCACTCATTTCTTCTTACCTTTTTAGTGTAGTTATTATGAAATTTAAAATCACCTATGTGGCTCACATTATATTAAGAGTCTGTGCCCTTAATTGCTATGCAGTCCCTCTACACCTATGAGGTGCCAAATAATGGGCAAGATCCCAAAGATAGTTTATGAACAAGACAGATAGTATTCCTCTGTGGCTTCAAGAAGCTTCCATGTTCCTCATGGGAGAAGGCCAAAGCTTCAGATTCCTTTAGAGCAGAGGCCCCCAACCCCTGGCATCTATTGCCTGATGATCTGAGGTGGAGCTGATGTGGTGACAATAGAAATTAAGTGCACAGTAAATGTAATGCTCTTGAATCATCTGGAAACCACCCCCAACCCCTTCCCCCACCCCCACCCTTTGCCCTTTACCCTCACACTTGTCTATGGAAAAACTGTCTTCTACAAAACCAGTTGTACCAAAAAACACTGGACTGCTGCGTTAGAGAATAACAGGAAAAAAATTTTTTTTAATTTAAGGAAGTTTATCTTTACCTCCAAAAACATTTGACAATTGGTCTATCCCAGATTATGTTTATTATTATTCAATTGAAGTGTATCAGACACTCATCACTCATAAATTAATGTTTTCCCATAAGAAATGGCAGACTTTGTAACACAGTTGTGAATGCTTGTTGATTATTTGAGGTTAGTATTTCAAGAATCATGCCAAAAAAAATTTGTTTTAAAGCATAACAGCAATAGATGGAAATAGAGAAGGGGAAAAAAAAGATTGTGTGTGA
>SJYW01027063.1:0-37206 GCA_006410735.1 Raphicerus campestris
TCTCTCTCTCTCTCTCTGTCTATATATATATATATATGACATTCTCACCTGCTCAGTTAATCTTGATGGAAATGAATCAGAATTTTTAATTTCTCCCTTCTTGTCACCCACTTAACCAAAAACCTTGAACACATTCACTTCTCCCTGTCTCCACTGTCACTGCCCGAGTCCAATTACTGTGACTCTTAGCTAATCTTCACTGTTGTCATCCTTTCTCCCTAGTTCCATTCTCTTGTCCTGTAATGAAATTCTTAAACAAAAACCACAGTCAAATCTCTTATAAATGTCAAATGAAAATGTGTTTCCTCTGCTACTTCTGTTCTTTAGGTCTTAATTCATGTAGAATGATAATCAAATGCCTTATCTTAATCCACAGTCTTGCATGCTGTGGCTCACGCTTTCATCGCCAACATAACTGTGTGGCACTGTTCCCCAAGTTCATCACGCAGCAACCACAGTGGTCTGGTTACAGGTTTCTCCCATGCGTTTTTTCTCTCTTTCCTTGTTCTTCTTAGGACTAGCTCCTTTTCATCCTTCAAGCCTCATTTGAAATCTCACACTCTTGGAGTCTTCTTCAAACATATAGAACAGATTGAAGGTGAAGGTGAAGTTGTTCAGTAGTGTCCAACTCTTTGCGACTCCATGGACTGTAACCAACTAGGCTTCTCCATCCATGGGATTCTCCAAGCAAGAATACTGGAGTGGATTGCCATTTCCTTCTCCAATAGAGCAGATTGCTTTGATTTATTTTTAAACTTACTTTTTTATTCTCACTTTTAAACTAAAATATAGATATAGAAAACTAGTATAGAATGCATATACAATTAATTATTGTGAGACGAACATCTTTGTTAGCAGTTGACCAATCAGTTCAGACCTAGAGGAGGAAATGGCAACGCGCTTCAATATTCTTACCTGGAATTTTAATAAGCATTTCCTTGCACTGCTTTGGTTTTATCATACAAGTGTACCTCCCAAGGCTTCGCAGGCTCAGCGGTAAAGAATCTACCTGCCCATACAGGAGACACAGGAGATGTAGGTTCAATCCATAGGCCAGGAAGATCCTCTGGAGTAGGAAATGGCAACTCATTTCAGCATTCTTGCCTGAAAAATTCTATGGACTAAGGAGCTTGGTAGACTACTATCCCTGGGGTTGCAAAGAGTTGGACACAACTCAGTGACTGAGAATGTCTACACGTATCTCCCTAAATCTTATTCTGTAGCCTCATCCATTTGTCTCTGCTTCGTTTTGATGTATCCATCCAACGGATTTGATTTATCGGTTATGCTTTTGTCGCTTTTTCCTTATGTTTTATTTTTTCTAATTGAAGTGTAAATATACAGATTGTAAATATACATTTCAATAAACTGTATCAAATCTATGCTTCTCTCTAACCACTAAGTCATCATCTCAAAAAGTTTCCTCACCCCCCTTTTTCTTTCTATTTATCCCATCTCCCAGAGGCCACAACTGTTCCCATCTTTATCGTCATAGATTTTCCTTGTTCTTGAATGTCCTAGAAAGAGAACCATGCGGTGTGTACTCTGATGTTTCCAGGTTCTTTCATTCAGCATAAAGCTGTTTCAACTGTTAGTCATCTGTCTTCTTTCATCACTAAATAGTATTCCATTCTAAAAATATACTATATTATTTTTTATCCATTCTTTTGTTCATGGACACATGGATTGATTTCAACTTTGAGAAAACATCAGTAAAATGTGGACATTCTTATACAGGTGTTTTCATGAATGTGTTTTCATTTCTCTTGGGAAAATTTCTAAAAGTGAAATAGTTGGATTGTGTAGTAAGCATATGTTAAACTTTTTAAGAATCCAACTGTTTTTCAAAACATTTGTACCATTTTACATTCCAACCGGTAATACATAAGCATATCCGTTGCTTTGCAAATTTGCCAACAATTGGAATGGAATAGCCATTCTAGTGGGTGTATAGTGGTATCACACTGTGGTTTGTTTTACATTTATCTGATGACTAATTCACTGAACATCTTACCATGTGCCTTTTGGAGAACATTATTTGGGAAGTGTCTGTTCAAGGTTTCCCCTATTTTAATTGGATAGTGGGTTATTTCGTCTATTTTTATGTTGTAGAAGTGCTTTATACACAGACCTGTATGTGTTCACACACAAACACACACACAGTCCTTGCTCACAGATATACATGTCAGCAGGTGTAATGGTGGATGTCTGTCGGATGTATTGAGAATATTTTCCCCAAGTCTGTACCTTGTCTGTTTTCTTACAAGTGTCTTTTGAGGAGACCATTTAATGATGTCTAATTAACTGACTTTTTATTTGATGTTTAGTACTTTTTGTGCATCCATGAAATTGTTATCCACTCCAAGTTCATAAAAATATTCACCAGTATTTTTATCTAGAATTTTCATTAGTTTAGCTTTTATGTTTATTTATATTGTAAATCTTACATTAGTTTATGTGTATAGTATCATATACAGGTCGGTTTTTTTTTCATACAAATATCTTGTAGTTTTATTGCCACTCAAAAACAAACTCAAAAAATTATCCTTGCCTCACTGAACTATTTTAGATGCTTAAAAAAAAAATCAATTGACCTGTATGTGCAAGTTTATTTCTCTAATCTCTAATTTACTTTATGTTTTACTATGGTTTTTTAACCCTTGATTCAATATACTCTGTTTTGAGTCCTCTTTCTTCTTTTCCAAATCTTTTTACATGTTGCTAACGACTTTGGATTTCCATGTAAACTGTGGAGTTATTTTATCAGCTTAATAAAAGGATGCTGGAGTTTTGCTTGAAAGTGTCTTGAATTTTTAGATCATTATTGCTCAATCATGTAAAAAATTGTATCCCACACCAACTCCAAGGAGAAAAAAAAAAGAATGAATTCTATTTAAATCCTCTCAAGCAAAATACTTAAAATAATAAAGAATGAGATCTTATCGGATAAGGTTGAGCCTTGGAAGATGATAAGCCATTGCCCCCTAATAACAAATTTTCATCCTTTTGAAGGGTGATATTGTTTCTGCTGAGAACATATGTGGGTCAACGTGGAGAGAACCTTAGTAATACTGAATCTTGCATTCTGTGACTGTGCTCTTTCATTTATTCAGGTCCTCTTTTATTTCTCTGGCAATGCTTTCTAGCTTTCATTGTATAGCTACTTCACGTTTTCTGGTTAAATTTATTTCTAAACAAGAATTTTGGTTTTCTTAAGCCTGTAGAAAAGTGGTATTTACCNCTTTTATTTCTCTGGCAATGCTTTCTAGCTTTCATTGTATAGCTACTTCACGTTTTCTGGTTAAATTTATTTCTAAACAAGAATTTTGGTTTTCTTAAGCCTGTAGAAAAGTGGTATTTACCAATCATTTATTAGTATATAGAAACAGTAAAAAAAAAAAAATTGATGCTTTCAAATTGTGGTGTTGGACCAAGGAAACCAGAATTGAGAGACACATGTACCCCAATGTTCATTGCAGCATTGTTTATAATAGCCAGGACATGGAAGCAACCTAGATGTCCATTGGCAGACAAATGGATAAGAAAGCTGTGGTACATATACAGAATGGAGTATTACTCAGCCATTAAAAAGAATGCGTTGAATCAGTTCTAATGAGGCGGATGAAACTGGAGCCTATTATACAGAGTGAAGTAAATCAGAAAGAAAAACACCAATACACTATACTAACACATATATATGGAATTTAGAAAGATGGTAATGATAACCCTGTATGCGAGACAGCAAAAGAGACACAGATGTAAAGAACAGACTTTGGACTCTGTGGGAGAGGGAGAGAGTGGGATGATTTGGGAGAATGGCATTTATACATGTATACTATCATGTAAGAAACGAATTGGTAGTCTAGGTTCGATACAGGATACAGGATGCTTAGGGCTGGTACCCTGGGATGACCCTAATTGGTGGGATGGGGAGGGAAGTGGGATTGGAAGGGAGGTGGGAGGGGAGTTTAGGATGGGGAACACATGTACACCTATGGATGATTCATGTTAATGTATGGCAAAAAAAACACTACAATATTGTAAAGTAATTAGCCTCCAATTAAAAGAATAATTAATTTTAAAAAAGAAAAACAAATTGTGGTGTTGGAGAAAACTCTTGAAAGTCCCCTGGACTACAGAGACATCAAAGCAGTTGATCCTACACAGGAAATCAACCCTGGAAGGACTGGAAGGATTGATGCTAAAGCTGAAGCTTTAATATTTTGGCTACCTGATGTGAAGAGCCTACTCATTGGAAAAGACCTGGATGTTGGAAAAAACTGAGGGCAGGAGGAGAAGGGAGTGATAGAGGATGAGATGGTTGGATGGCATCACTGACACACTGGACCTGAATTTGAGCGAGCTCCAGAAGATGGTAAAGAACAGGGAAGCCTGGTGGGCTGCAGTCCATGGGGTCACAAAGAGTCATACCTAACTTAGGAACTGAACAATAACAACATATAGAAATACAATTCATCTTACTATATTCACCACTTAAGTTTTGTTAATAATAGTAATTCTAATAGTAGAATTTATTCCTTTTTGGCGGATTCCTTTCTTAGGATTTTAAACCTAAACCGTCAGACAGTCAGCAAATAAAGACATCTTTGTATCTGTGCACTTTAGTTCTGTTTTCTTCTAGTAACTCATTCCCAAAGGGAGGGTTATAAAAATTAAGTGAGGAAACAATTTATAAAGTGAGAATAAGCATTTTTGCTGTTTTTCCTTTCTAGTCTCTCAATATCAACCAGCACTGACTACAGTTTGTCCGCTCTTGTCTTTTTCCTCTCTGGGAGCACCATGTCCAGCAGAATGGATGGAGTGACTTCCTGAATTACCAAAGGTAGGATTTTCTTTCATTAGAAGGCAGCTGAGAAAAGGGGAGGCTTCTCAGCTGGCCTCCAAAAGAGAAAGAACACAGCAGGAGGATTTGGCCAATTACTACAAGTTTTTGTAAAACAGTGCTTTCTTTAAGGCTGCCTCTGAGAAGGTCCCTGGCTTATAAGTTTACTATTATGGTTCATAGCCAGAGTTTCTCTTAGTGCTGGCAGGCTTTGATATCCCAGGAGGCATGTGAGAAACTGTGGTCTAGGCTGAATTAAGGTCAGAAGAAATGAAAAAATGCAATTACGGTGGAGACACATCCTATTTTCTTATCATTTTGTTTTTGTGTATGGCTGTGTTCACTTCAATATTGTGCAAACTTGATAATTAGTTCCTTGAAGATTTCTGGTACTGACTTGAATTAAACTGAGGAAAAAAACTTTCATCAAACATCATCGGATCTGGATATAGAGGAATGAATGTGTAATACAATGTGAATAAAGGAAAACAGAAGGAAATGCACAAGAGACTAGAAATAGAATGAGCTGGTAAAATAATATAAAAAGGGGGAAAAAAGAGCTGAAAAGAAGTTGTAAAACATATCCTGAAAATCTACCACATAACATGCATTATATATATATCTTTTGCCTTTCATAACCTTTCTTTAACTTATGGAAAAGTTAATGCATGCTCATTTTCAGCAAATTTGTAAATTACATTTGTCAGTTATAATTCAAAGATAAAACTTGCCTGAAATCTCTTTTATATCATCGTTAATATCATAGCATATTGTCTTTAACTGTTTCTTTGACATCGCTCACATCTATCTATATGTGTCTATCATTTATTATATAATACAATGTATCACAGTTAGACCAGAAAGAACACATTGTTCTATATTGTAGTATTAGTCACCCAGTCCTGTCCAGCTCTTTGCGGCCCCATGGACTCGGGCCCACCAGGATCCTCTGTCCATGGGATTTCCCAGACAAGAGTATTGGAGTGGGTAGCCACATCCTTCTTCAGGGCATCTTCCCAACCCAGAGACTGAACCTGGGTCTCCTGCATTGCAGGTGGATTTTTTACTGTCTGAGCCACCAAGTAATGTATGTTAAATAAAATCTGTAACTTAGATTTTATTTAATATACAATTTTAATCAACTTTATTGAGGTATAATTTATATAAAAGGCCAGTCATTTTAAGTTGACATTTGGGAGCTGATAAACTTAGGCACCCACTAACCATAGCCCCACTCAAGATGCTGAACATTTCTGTTACCTCAGAATGTTCTCTTATGGCTTTTGCATTAAAGGATCCCTTACTGCTGCTTCAGGCAATCAATGATTTCCAAAGCTATGAGGTAGTTTTATACATGTATGTACATTAGCTATAGATTAATTTTAAACATTAGTTTTATGGATTCTATTATCTTATATAAATCAGATGTTATAAGTATTCTATGTCTGATTTCTTTTACAAACTGTTTTTGATATTCACGTTTGCTTTTGTATGTGTGTGTTCACTCACTTTACTGCTGAGTAGCATTTAATTGTATGAATATGCCACCATATTATTTATACGTAAGTCTAGATTTCATTTGTTAATATTTGATCTGGAACGTTGAATCTATGTTCATGACTAATTCTGGTCTATAAAATTTCTGGAAATCCTTTGTCAGCTTTAGGCATCGTGTTTTATTGTTGTTCTGCCTTCATAAAATGTTTAGAGAAGGGTTCTCCATTTCTTTATTATTATTATTAGCAGAAAGCTTTATGAGAGCAATCTAGTTCCTAGTATGAATTTACCAGTTTCTCAGATCTCTCATTTATGGAGAATTTTTATTCTTTCTTGTTTACATACAGTATTTCTCACATAGTATTCCATAGAAGAGAAGACTTTCTTGATTGATTGATTTTTCAGTTCAGTTCAGTTCAGTCACTTAGTCGTGTCCAACTCTTTTCTACCCCATGAATTGCAGCATGCCAGGCCTCCCTGTCCATCAGCAAGTCCCAGAGTTCACCCAAACCCATGTCCATTGAGTCAATGATGCCACCTAACCATCTCATCCTCTGTTGTCCCCTTCTCCTCCTGCCCTCAATCTTTCCCAGCATCAGAGTCTTTTCCAGTGAGTTAGCTCTTCGCATCAGGTGGCCAAAATATTGGAGTTTCAGCTTCAGCATCAGTCCTTCCAATGAACACTCAGGGCTGATCTCTTTTAGGATGGACTAGTTGGATTTCCTTGCAGTCCAAGGGACTCTCAAGGGTCTTCTCCAACACCACATTTCAAAAGCATCAACTCTTTGGCGCTCAGCTTTCTTTATAGTCCAACTCTCACATCCATACATGACTACTGGAAAGCATAGCCTTGACTAGATGGACCTTTGTTGGTGAAGTAATATCTCTGCTTTTTAATATGCTGTCTAGGTTGGTCATAACTTTCCTTCCAAGGAGTAAGCATCTTTTAATTGCTGTAATCACTATCTGCAGTGATTTTGGAGCCCAGAAAAATAAAATCAGCCACTGTTTCCACTGTTTCCCCATCTATCTGCCATGAAGTGATGGGACCAGATGCTATGATCTTAGTTTTCTGAATGTTGAGCTTTAAGCCAACTTTTCCACTCTCCTCTTTCACTTTCATCAAGAAGCTCTTTAGTTCTTNACCCCTACTAGCTTTTCCCTGTTTCCTCCAGGAACCCCTACAGTTTTCTGTTGCAGTAGCTTTTTTTAATTCTAGTGATTTTTCTTGCTCTCTGCTTATTCTTGCAGAAAGAGACATTTATTTACCTCATGTTTATTTAGAGGAGTGCTTCTTAACCATGACTGCACAGTGGAATCCAGGGTGCTTTAAAGACAATATAGGGGCCTGGATCTCACCTCCAGGGATTCTGATTTAATTAGACTTTGGTGTGGCTTGGGCATTGGGAATTATGAAGTCATCCTGGATGATTTTAATTCACAGACAGAATCAGCTATTCTATTGGACTGTGTTGTGTTCTTTTTGAATCTTTCATATACAAGAGGAAAAATGAATTTACAATACATAAATTCACAGTATAAACCCAATAGAGGGCTCTGTTTCTCTTCTGAAGGGCTCCTTTTCTCTGCGTTTTATTTGAAAGACGGAAGTTGCATGTTCTTGACTCTTTGCAGGTGCTCCCTGTTTTCCAGGAGGCTATCCATCTGTACCACCAGTCATTGCTTTGTACTCCTGCCCTGAATACAGCGAAACCAGGGACTTCCTATTGCCAGTGCGATTCCCTTGTTGCTAATGCCAGTGAAGATCCTCTTTAACTCCTATCTTGTTCATTTCTGTGGCGATCAAAGAGTCAGAAAATAACTGTGGATCCAAATTTTTCTTTTTTAGCTTTTCTTTTTAAAAAAATATTTATTTTTAATTGAAGGGTAATGCTTTACAGTATTGTGTTGGTTCGTACCAAACAGCAACATGAACCAGCCATAGATTTACCCATGTCCCCTCAACTTTTGATGGAGCAGTTCAGGTGGCAGAATAGTGGTATGTGTTACATGACCACTGAAACCAGAAAACATGGGTTCATCCCCAAAGGATGGTCTATCACAAGGGCAAAGGAGCTGCCAACAGTAACAGCCTTGCTATGTAGGTACAGGACACGTGTTTATAGTGTCAGAGATGGAAGTTCCACTCCCACCTCCTGCCACTGTGGCTTCCAAATTATTTCATGTAGTGTATACTGCTCTTTTTGTCATTATTGGGCATCTGCCTAAGCAAAACAGGCCAATCACAAAAATTCACCTGATAGGCACAGTTCATTGGTTTGCAGTTGATCTAAGTGGGACCAATCAGAAATTTACCCAGGACATTTACAAAGAGGCAGAACTCCCATCCCAGTCTCTATAATGATCAAAGTTGAAAATGTGAGACAGAGGAGTCATCAGTAACAGTATTTCCTGCTCTGTGGGTGAATCCAGTTAACTGATGCCATCAAATAAGGAGAAGGGAAGAGACTCAGAAAATGTCCTGGGTGTGTCAAATTTCTGAGACCTAGCCACCAAGGTATATCTAGTTTTCCATCTCTTGGGTATCCAGTGAATTCCTTTTCACCTGAAATACTTAGAAATGGGTCTCTCTCACTTGGCTTTCCTGATGGCTCAGTGGTAAAGAATTTGTCTGACAATGCAAAAGACGTGAATTTGATCCCTGGGTTGGGAGATGCCCTGGAGAAGGAAATGGCAACCCGCCCCAGTATTCTTGCCTGGGAAATCTCATGGGCAGAGAAGATTTGTGGAGTACAGTTCATGGGGTTGCAAAAGTCAGAGATGACTTAGCAAATAGACAACATGTGTCACTTCCAAATTAGAGTCCCAGGTAATAACAGCATTCACCATGTAATCAGAGGATCTGAGTTTGAGACCTGTCCCCAAACTTGGAAATTTATACTGTAAACATTCCTGCAAAATGATGATAACAATACCAGCACATTACCAGGAAAAAATGAGAAAATTCTTACCTCAGTGTCTGGCAAGAAATTACAGAATGGAATAGCGATCAGAAATCAGTTATCTTCCCCTTTCCCTTCCCACTCCTCTCCAACCACCTGTGAAAGAACAGAGTAAAATCCCAGGGACACCCAGCAAAGGTCCTGTTCTTAATTTCAGTCCTCTAAGAAAGACTTTTCTCTGTATGTTCTAGTTGGGGATCCAGTATGGTTTCACCTGAATCAAGTCTTACACTGTTAAAGAAAAATCTAAAAGGAGGTCTTTTTATAATTTTCCTTGCCCGAGAATCCACATTTTCCTCTTTCTGAATAGCTTCATACCTTTTCTTAACAGTCGTGATCATGTATAAGTCTACAAGTGATTAACCTGTTCCTTGTGGTTCACATTCTGAACCAGGAAGTAAACCCTGGCAAGGTCTTAAAACATCCAAAGAAGTCAGACAATGTAACAGTCAGCAGAAAAGTAAACGAACATTTCATGTTGTTCAATTTCAACAATCTCTGTAAACATCTTAAGGAAGCCAAAGTGTTCTATTGATCCATTTAGTACGTCACTCTGCTCTAGAGGAAAATGGTAATAAAATGAATGTCGCTAAGTGTTATCACAATAGACCACGTGTGACAGGTTCCTCTGCACTCTGAATGCTCCACATTTACAAATGAAAATCATCTTGCCCGCTTCCTAAAATGGTTCCTTGGTATAAAGTTCTGTGTAATTCTATATTTCAAACTCTTGTTCTCATTTGTGCATTTTCCTCCTGCTCCCACTTGGGTGAGGGTGACATATTTATATCCTCACTGAGTTCAGAAACAGCAGAGAGAATTAGATAAACACACCAGGGGCCTGACAAGGCCGTGGAACACCTCGCTCTGTTCCTGTACATTGCCTTCTATTACAGAAATGCACTTGTCCTTGGAAAAGTGTGTTTATTTCCTAGTTTTGGATACGACAGTGCCTTTATGCCACTCTCTACGGCCAAAGTTCCATCAGATAAAAAGTATAAACTAAGCTATGAAAACAACAGACAAGCTTTGGTGTCTCAGAAGCCGTGTGCACTTGTCAATCATCATGGAGGATAATTTCTTTGCATGTGAATGTGAACAACTGGCATTTAAACAGTGCTGTGTGCCACTGATCTTTAGGAGAAAGATTATGAGCCCTGTCATCGGTAGATAACTAATTCAAGTACAATTTTCTGTTGACTAATTATATTTCTCCAATGAAAAGTAACTTATCCCTCCAAGTATCATGTCTCCACCTTTTATAAAATAGGAATCATAATTGCTCATGACCAATAAGTGGTTTAAGTAGAAATGAGATAAAGCATATGAAATTAAATCTAATCATATTTGCAAATATCATATTTTAAAAAACTTTTTCTTTTATATTGGAGTATAGACAATTAACAATGTTGGGATAGTTTCAGGTGAACCGCATAGGGACTTAGCCATACATGGAAAAACCATGTTTTGGAGTCAAATCAACCCAAGTAAATTTCCCAGAAGGATCATTGATGTTGTCTTCTGGAAAAATAGCTCTTATAAGACAACTGTCAATTTGGTTTTTTGCAGGAGGAAGGGGACGTTAAACCATATAATTAGCCATCCGTTATTTTTTTTTTCACCACTCAGCCTCACTTTCCACTGACATTATAATGACCTAAGAACACTTCTGAATTGCTAATGGAAGAGAGGCGCTGAGGTAACTATAGTAGAAACACCTGCTCATTTCTCTGCATTTAGAGGCTGTGACAGAGCTGTTATCATGTGATGCCACCGGAATCAAAAATCAATGCTTCATACATCAGTCAAATGGAGCTCTTACTTGGAATGGAGTTAACTGAGGGAGCTCCTGAGAGTCTTCAGTAACCATTTTAGAATCGATGATCACATGCAGGCTCGACAGTTTGCAACATGGGTCTGTAGAAAGACAGTGACGCTTCTACGCCGCAACACTCCGCGTCTGCAGTGGCTCCCCACCGAGGACCTAATCCTGCCATTTGTTACTGTTCAATCTCTAGGTTGGTTCCCACTCTTTGCAGCCTCATAGACTGTAGCCCGCCAGGCTCTTCTTTCTATCCATGGGATTTCCAAGGCAAGAATACTGGAGTGGGTTGTCATTTCCTTCTCCAGGGGATCTTGTTGACCCACAGATTGAACCTGCGTCTCCGGTATTGACAGGTGGATTCTTTACCACTGATCCACTAGGGAAGCCTAATTCTTCCACATAATACCTCAGATCTTTTCCATCTGGTTTGTTCTCTCTCTTCTCACTCTACTGTTCCCACACTGTAGAATTGCCTCTCCAAATTTCTATGCACATTATTCCCTCAGTGGTGTGTGTAAAGGGAGACTGTCGCATGGCGCCTGTCTAGCAGCATCTCTCGTGCTGCTATTTCCCTGCAGGAAGTGAATAAGTGCTGATGAAGCAGCCTGTAAGAACTGTAAATTCTATTTCAATGTGAAAAGAATAATCTCTCGAGCCGGCAGAGGCTAGATGGGCACCTCTTTGCTTTTCTTCTGCTGTGTGGCTGTCAGGAAGGTCATTTGGGCTGCTCTAGCTTTCAGTGGAAAGGAATCTACCTTACATGCCATCAGACAGTTGTCAGTGAATTCACTGTCCTTTCTGAAGTCATAATTTTCATTATCTTTTTGTTGTCAAAGCCAGGAATTTTTTACCAAACAAAGCCAGACAGTCATTTATAAAACACTGAAGTCTCCTGGAGGAACAGAACAGTATTCAGGAAAACATAAATCTTGAATTAATATTTAAAGCATGGCACACATTTCAAAAGATAGTAACTCACCATAGACTCCTTGGAATGCCACTGTTAGCCATGAAAAAAAAAGTTAAAAAAAGGTACTATACACTGAATCAACATTTCATGTACTCCATTATGAACAGAAAGAACTCCACAGTAAACTTGGAAATGGTTATAGAAAAAGATCATTGTTCAGACTGAAGAAGATGTGATCATCTTATATTTTTGACTGAAGTATTTGGTCTGGGGTAGAGGTGGGCTGCAGATTAGAGAGGAGAATTAAGCCGCATTTGCCTGGGAAATCAGCTGGTGTCCTGGGACGATCAACTCTAAACCTGGAGAATGTGAACGTTTCTTAACTTTTTGGACTACAACAGAAGACCAACAAAGTCCACACCACAGCCTTTGATTTGTTTCAAGATCTTCCTCTCTAGGAGAGAATTGGAATCTATAACTGAAGCTGAGATACATAGAAACATATTTGGTGGGTCTTTTTCACCAATGAGAGGGAATATAGCAAAACTGCAGCAAAGCTCTAAATTTAAATGCTTCAAAGCCCTTCTGTTTGATTAGCAATAAATGCACCCTTTCTCTGTAACCTGCTCCTTCACTGACCCCACTTCCAGGGAGAATGTGTGGTGGTGGAGCAGATGCTCGCCTCTGTAGGGCCCCCAGATGTCCTTTTATCCACCATGGGTGGGGATCTCTATTCCTCTGGTATCTGAGGTTCCATTCACCCCTTCCCCTGTTGGAGGCTATAACTGGGGCTCCAGGCTCCTGGCTGTGCTCTTTTGAACTGCTGATTTTCTACGCCTTCTCTCTGGTGAGAAACATCGTTGTTCGCTGCCTATCTTCTCAGGTATTGTTGGAATAAGCAAGCTTTAGGAGGAGTTTCCTATCAGAGCTATTGAGCACACAGAGCTCATAGGCATTAGGGACCAGGGATGATAAAGGTGGGACTTGGTGATGGTCTGGGCTGGGCAGAGAATGGTCAGAAAGTCTTCCTCATTTGAGAGCCCTGCAGTTTAGGGGTTAAGAGCAGAAGCCTAAGAAAGAAATGTCTAATTTTAGTCCTAATTAACTAGCTCTATGACCTTGGGTAAATTATTGAATCTCGTTTCTCTTTAAATGTGAAGTGTGAATAATGAAAGTTCCTGCCTGATGGCCTAATTGAGAAGCACTTAGCCTTATAATTGGTACAAGGTAAGCACCCTTGGAAAATCTCTTGATACATAGCCTTCTAATGTTAAGCACAGTAATGATGGCATACCTCCATTCTTTTTTGTTGAGATGTAATTGACATATAACTTTATGTTAGTTTTAGGTATACAATATGATGATTCAATATTTGTATATATTAGAAAATGATCATCACAATGAGTCTAGTTAACATCTATCAGCATACACAGAATTTTTTTCTTGTGATTCTTTCTTGAGAATTTTTTTTCTTCCTCCATTTTTAATTATTAATCCATCAGCAACCTAAGTTTGATGAACATTTACTTTTATAATGGGTCAGACATTGCCTTTCATTAACTTTATTCATGAATTCTGCCATCAATTGCCCTGGTGAGTTTGCTCTTTTGCACATGTTGGCTTTTAAAATACCTGAAGGCAACTATCATTCCCCCATGAGCTTTCATCCTTTTTGGGTAAAATGACTATTTCAAAAGAAAACTACCAAGCACTCTCATCTTTATTGTTTGTTATTTTTAGTCACCATGTCTGACTTTTTTGCAACCCCATGGACTGTAGCCTCCCAGGCTCCTCTGTTTATGATATTTCCCAGGCGAGAATACTGCAGTGGGTTGCCATTTGCTCCTCTAGGGGATCTTCCCAACCCAGGGACAGAACCTGCATATCCTGCATTGGCAGGCAGATTCTTTACCACAGAGTCACCAGGGAAGCCCTCTCATCTATATAGTTTTTAGTGTATCAGTACCTTGTTAAATTGTATCACCCAGAATATTCCAGGTATAATTAAAAGTACATGGTGTAATTGAATTTCAATGCATTTTGATAGCATATTGGCCTTCTCAGCACTGCTGGCACATTGTGGTACAAAGTGAGCTTTCAGTTACCCAAACCTCTGGAGTTTTTCACATTCTTGTCTATTTTGCACCTTGGCTAAATGGCATGTATCAGATTCAGCTATTTCAAACAGCTTAATAATTATGGATTCCTGATTTCATCATTCACTGTTACATAGTTCTTCCACCTTTGAAAGTGTCATCCTCAAAAATTATAAGCATGCCATATATCTTCATGTCATTTATAAATATGTTGTCCTCAACTTCTAGTTAAATCTTATGAATTAAACAGAATTATCTTTGCTCCTTTCTCTTTTTAAATTGAAGTATAGTGGACTTACTACATTGTGTTAATTTCTGCTGTATAACAAAGTGATTCATTCTATTTTCTTTTCTTTTCCATTATGGTTTGTCTCAGGATATTGAATGTAGTTCCCTGTGGTATCCAGTAGGACTTTATTGCTTATCCATTCTGTATATAATAGATCTGCTAACCCCAAACTCCCAGTCCATACCTCCCTGCCCCAGCTTTGGCAACCACAAGTCTGTTCTTCCTGTCTGTCTGTTCCTGTTTCATAGAAACTTTATTTGTGTCATATTTTAGACTCTACATCTAAGAGATATCATATGATATTTATCTTTCTTTCTCTGACTTCCTTCAGTTAGTATCATAATATCTAGTTCTAGCCATGTAGCTGCAAATGGCATCACTTTATCCTTTTTATTGCTGAGTAGTATTCCATTGCATATATGCACCACATCTTTATCCACCCATCTATTGATGGATATTTAAGTTGTTTTCATGTCTTGGCTATTGTGAATAATAACACTATGAACATTGGAGTGCATATATCTTTTTGGATTATAGTTTTGTCCAGATATATGCCCAGGAGTAGGGTTTCTCTTTTCTGAAAATCTGCTTAAATGACAGTTATGGGAGAGAAACTTTACTTGCAGAGATGGCTACCAAAAAGAAATAACCATATTCCCATGTAGAATTGTAGAGAGGCTCTGGAACTGGAGGCATCAGATGTTCTGAGAAGCTGGATTCAAGTTTGGGGCTGGAAAACTGTGTGAATTCTATAGTTTTGACTAGATGGACCTTTGTTGGCAAAGTAATGTAGAAGCCACAGATGCTGTAAACAGCAGCCCTCCACAATACATAATTACCCAGCCCCTAGTTCAGCTTAAGGCTGACACTGTGGAACCCCATGCTAATTAATCAAATCCCATGGACAAGCCCAATGTCAAATGGTTGAGAAAGACCCACTAGGAGGCTAGGGCAAGGGTCTACACATATATTACTGTCACAAAGGGAGTGAAGAATCAAATGGATAATTTGATCTCACTCATTAGCGGGTAAAAAATGGTAAATTCCTTTCAAAGAATGTAGACAAATCTTTGATGGGAAATGGGTAATGTGTTTATTTCCTAAGAAGGGATTATTGAATTTCTTTGATTGTAAGATGAATACTTCTTTTCCACATTCTAACATTTCTGAAGTAACAATATATTTTATGATCAATGTGATCAGAAAGTGTTATACTTTAGCTGGCATTTTTTTTTATCCCAGTGGAACATGAAATAATGATGTCCCTTGCTATTGATGGTGTATAGATTTAATGATATTGACTTCCTTACTATTGATGCTGTATAGACTTAATGACATTTACTTCCCAGGTGGTGCTAGTGATATAGAATTTGTCTTCCAGTGCAGGAGACACAAGAGTCATGGGTTCAATCCCTGAGTCAAGAAGAACCCTTAAAGTAGAAATTGGAAGCCCACTCAAGTATTCTTGCCTGGAAAATTCTGTAGGCAGAGGTGCCTGGCAGGCATGGAAAGTGAAGTGAAAGTGAAGTTGCTCAGTCATCTCCAACTCTTTGCGACACCATGGACTATAGCCTATCAGGCTTCTCCATCCATGGGATTTTCCAGGCAAGAGTACTGGAGTGAGTTGCCATTTCCTTCTCCAGTGGATCTTCCTGACCCAGGGATCAAACCTGGGTCTCCTGCATTGTAGGCAAGCATGGGGCTGGCTGCAATGAGTGAGACATGACTGAATAACTTAACATATGAAATGCTTGTTATGTACTGCTGTTTTCACACTGTTCATGGGATTCTCAAGACAAGAATACTTAAGTGGTTTGCCATTCCCTTCTCCAGTGGACCACGTTTTGTCAGAACTCTCCACCATGACCTGTCCATCTTGGGTGGCCCTACATGCAAGGCTCTNTCATAATATCTAGTTCTAGCCATGTAGCTGCAAATGGCATCACTTTATCCTTTTTATTGCTGAGTAGTATTCCATTGCATATATGCACCACATCTTTATCCACCCATCTATTGATGGATATTTAAGTTGTTTTCATGTCTTGGCTATTGTGAATAATAACACTATGAACATTGGAGTGCATATATCTTTTTGGATTATAGTTTTGTCCAGATATATGCCCAGGAGTAGGGTTTCTCTTTTCTGAAAATCTGCTTAAATGACAGTTATGGGAGAGAAACTTTACTTGCAGAGATGGCTACCAAAAAGAAATAACCATATTCCCATGTAGAATTGTAGAGAGGCTCTGGAACTGGAGGCATCAGATGTTCTGAGAAGCTGGATTCAAGTTTGGGGCTGGAAAACTGTGTGAATTCTATAGTTTTGACTAGATGGACCTTTGTTGGCAAAGTAATGTAGAAGCCACAGATGCTGTAAACAGCAGCCCTCCACAATACATAATTACCCAGCCCCTAGTTCAGCTTAAGGCTGACACTGTGGAACCCCATGCTAATTAATCAAATCCCATGGACAAGCCCAATGTCAAATGGTTGAGAAAGACCCACTAGGAGGCTAGGGCAAGGGTCTACACATATATTACTGTCACAAAGGGAGTGAAGAATCAAATGGATAATTTGATCTCACTCATTAGCGGGTAAAAAATGGTAAATTCCTTTCAAAGAATATAGACAAATCTTTGATGGGAAATGGGTAATGTGTTTATTTCCTAAGAAGGGATTATTGAATTTCTTTGATTGTAAGATGAATACTTCTTTTCCACATTCTAACATTTCTGAAGTAGCAATATATTTTATGATCAATGTGATCAGAAAGTGTTATACTTTAGCTGGCATTTTTTTTTATCCCAGTGGAACATGAAATAATGATGTCCCTTGCTATTGATGGTGTATAGATTTAATGATATTGACTTCCTTACTATTGATGCTGTATAGACTTAATGACATTTACTTCCCAGGTGGTGCTAGTGATATAGAATTTGTCTTCCAGTGCAGGAGACACAAGAGTCATGGGTTCAATCCCTGAGTCAAGAAGAACCCTTAAAGTAGAAATTGGAAGCCCACTCAAGTATTCTTGCCTGGAAAATTCTGTAGGCAGAGGTGCCTGGCAGGCATGGAAAGTGAAGTGAAAGTGAAGTTGCTCAGTCATCTCCAACTCTTTGCGACACCATGGACTATAGCCTATCAGGCTTCTCCATCCATGGGATTTTCCAGGCAAGAGTACTGGAGTGAGTTGCCATTTCCTTCTCCAGTGGATCTTCCTGACCCAGGGATCAAACCTGGGTCTCCTGCATTGTAGGCAAGCATGGGGCTGGCTGCAATGAGTGAGACATGACTGAATAACTTAACATATGAAATGCTTGTTATGTACTGCTGTTTTCACACTGTTCATGGGATTCTCAAGACAAGAATACTTAAGTGGTTTGCCATTCCCTTCTCCAGTGGACCACGTTTTGTCAGAACTCTCCACCATGACCTGTCCATCTTGGGTGGCCCTACATGCAAGGCTCTNTGCCCTGGTGAGTTTGCTCTTTTGCACATGTTGGCTTTTAAAATACCTGAAGGCAACTATAATTCCCCCATGAGCTTTCATCCTTTTCGGGTAAAATGACTATTTCAAAAGAAAACTACCAAGCACTCTCATCTTTATTGTTTGTTATTTTTAGTCACCATGTCTAACTTTTTTGCAACCCCATGGACTGTAGCCTCCCAGGCTCCTCTGTTTATGATATTTCCCAGGCGAGAATACTGCAGTGGGTTGCCATTTGCTCCTCTAGGGGATCTTCCCAACCCAGGGACAGAACCTGCATATCCTGCATTGGCAGGCAGATTCTTTACCACAGAGTCACCAGGGAAGCCCTCTCATCTATATAGTTTTTAGTGTATCAGTACCTTGTTAAATTGTATCACCCAGAATATTCCAGGTATAATTAAAAGTACATGGTGTAATTGAATTTCAATGCATTTTGATAGCATATTGGCCTTCTCAGCACTGCTGGCACATTGTGGTACAAAGTGAGCTTTCAGTTACCCAAACCTCTGGAGTTTTTCACATTCTTGTCTATTTTGCACCTTGGCTAAATGGCATGTATCAGATTCAGCTATTTCAAACAGCTTAATAATTATGGATTCCTGATTTCATCATTCACTGTTACATAGTTCTTCCACCTTTGAAAGTGTCATCCTCAAAAATTATAAGCATGCCATATATCTTCATGTCATTTATAAATATGTTGTCCTCAACTTCTAGTTAAATCTTATGAATTAAACAGAATTATCTTTGCTCCTTTCTCTTTTTAAATTGAAGTATAGTGGACTTACTACGTTGTGTTAATTTCTGCTGTATAACAAAGTGATTCATTCTATTTTCTTTTCTTTTCCATTATGGTTTGTCTCAGGATATTGAATGTAGTTCCCTGTGGTATCCAGTAGGACTTTATTGCTTATCCATTCTGTATATAATAGATCTGCTAACCCCAAACTCCCAGTCCATACCTCCCTGCCCCAGCTTTGGCAACCACAAGTCTGTTCTCCCTGTCTGTCTGTTCCTGTTTCATAGAAACTTTATTTGTGTCATATTTTAGACTCTACATCTAAGAGATATCATATGATATTTATCTTTCTTTCTCTGACTTCCTTCAGTTAGTATCATAATATCTAGTTCTAGCCATGTAGCTGCAAATGGCATCACTTTATCCTTTTTATTGCTGAGTAGTATTCCATTGCATATATGCACCACATCTTTATCCACCCATCTATTGATGGATATTTAAGTTGTTTTCATGTCTTGGCTATTGTGAATAATAACACTATGAACATTGGAGTGCATATATCTTTTTGGATTATAGTTTTGTCCAGATATATGCCCAGGAGTAGGGTTTCTCTTTTCTGAAAATCTGCTTAAATGACAGTTATGGGAGAGAAACTTTACTTGCAGAGATGGCTACCAAAAAGAAATAACCATGTTCCCATGTAGAATTGTAGAGAGGCTCTGGAACTGGAGGCATCAGATGTTCTGAGAAGCTGGATTCAAGTTTGGGGCTGGAAAACTGTGTGAATTCTATAGTTTTGACTAGATGGACCTTTGTTGGCAAAGTAATGTAGAAGCCACAGATGCTGTAAACAGCAGCCCTCCACAATACATAATTACCCAGCCCCTAGTTCAGCTTAAGGCTGACACTGTGGAACCCCATGCTAATTAATCAAATCCCATGGACAAGCCCAATGTCAAATGGTTGAGAAAGACCCACTAGGAGGCTAGGGCAAGGGTCTACACATATATTACTGTCACAAAGGGAGTGAAGAATCAAATGGATAATTTGATCTCATTCATTAGCGGGTAAAAAATGGTAAATTCCTTTCAAAGAATATAGACAAATCTTTGATGGGAAATGGGTAATGTGTTTATTTCCTAAGAAGGGATTATTGAATTTCTTTGATTGTAAGATGAATACTTCTTTTCCACATTCTAACATTTCTGAAGTAGCAATATATTTTATGATCAATGTGATCAGAAAGTGTTATACTTTAGCTGGCATTTTTTTTTATTCCAGTGGAACATGAAATAATGATGTCCCTTGCTATTGATGGTGTATAGATTTAATGATATTGACTTCCTTACTATTGATGCTGTATAGACTTAATGACATTTACTTCCCAGGTGGTGCTAGTGATATAGAATTTGTCTTCCAGTGCAGGAGACACAAGAGTCATGGGTTCAATCCCTGAGTCAAGAAGAACCCTTAAAGTAGAAATTGGAAGCCCACTCAAGTATTCTTGCCTGGAAAATTCTGTAGGCAGAGGTGCCTGGCAGGCATGGAAAGTGAAGTGAAAGTGAAGTTGCTCAGTCATCTCCAACTCTTTGCGACACCATGGACTATAGCCTATCAGGCTTCTCCATCCATGGGATTTTCCAGGCAAGAGTACTGGAGTGAGTTGCCATTTCCTTCTCCAGTGGATCTTCCTGACCCAGGGATCAAACCTGGGTCTCCTGCATTGTAGGCAAGCATGGGGCTGGCTGCAATGAGTGAGACATGACTGAATAACTTAACATATGAAATGCTTGTTATGTACTGCTGTTTTCACACTGTTCATGGGATTCTCAAGACAAGAATACTTAAGTGGTTTGCCATTCCCTTCTCCAGTGGACCACGTTTTGTCAGAACTCTCCACCATGACCTGTCCATCTTGGGTGACCCTACATGCAAGGCTCTTAGTTTCATTGAGTTAGACAAGGCTGTGGTCCATGTGATCAGATTGGTTAGTTTCCTGTGATTGCGGTTTTCAGTCTGTCTGCCCTCTGATGGAGAAAGATAAGAGGCTTATGGAAGCTTCCTGATAAGAGAGACTGGCTGAGGGGGAAACTGGGTCTTGTTCTGATGGGTGGGGCCATACACAGTAAATCTTAATCGAATTTTCTGTTGAAGGGTGGGGATGTGTTCCCTCCCTGTTCTTTGACTGAATGCTGAACTATGGTGGAGGTAACAAAGTTAATGGCGATCTTCTTCCAAAGGTCCCATGCCCTCCCTGCTGCACTCAGTGCCCCCAACCCTGCAGCAGGCCGTCGCCAACCCACACCTCCGCCAAAGACTCCTGGACATTCAGGGGCAAGTCTGGGTCAGTCTCTTGANGGTCCCATGCCCTCCCTGCTGCACTCAGTGCCCCCAACCCTGCAGCAGGCCGTCGCCAACCCACACCTCCGCCAAAGACTCCTGGACATTCAGGGGCAAGTCTGGGTCAGTCTCTTGAAGGATCACTGCGTCTTTCTCCTGGGTCCTGGTGCACACAAGGTTCTGTTTGTGTCCTCCAAGAGTCTGTTTCCCAAGTGCTGCATAAGTTCTGGCAGCTCTATGGTGGGTTAATGGCGACCTCCTCCAAGAGGGCTTATGCCAGACCCAGCTCTACTGCACCCAGACCCCCTGCACCCCCAGCAGTCCACTGCTGACCCATACCTCCTCAGGAGACACCCAAACACAGTTCTGTCTCAGTTTCTGTGGGGTTTCTGGATCCAGGTGCACACAAAGTACATTTGGGCCCTCTGTGTCTCTGGTGCTTATTTAACTTATATGCAGAGTACATTATGAGAAATGCTGAGTTGGATGAGGCACAAGTTGGAATCAAATTTGCTTGGAGAAATATCAATAACCTCAGATATACAGATGACACCACTCTTATGAGAGAAAGAAAAGAAGAACTACAGAGCCCTCTGATGAAAGTGAAAGAAGAGAGTGAAAAAGTTGACTTAAAACTCAACACTCAGAACACTAAGGTCATGGCATCCGGTCCCANAGGGTGACAATATACAGCCTTGACATACTCCTTTTCCTATTTGGAATCAGTCTGTTGTTCCATGTCCAGTTCTAACTGTGGCCTCCTGACCTGCATACAGGTTTCTCAAGAGGCAGGTGAGGTGGTCTGGTATTCCCATCTCTTTCATAATTTTCCACAGTTTATTGTGATCTACCCAGTCAAAGGCTTTGGTATAGTCAAAAAAGCAGAAATAGATGTTTTTCTGGAACTCTTTTGCTTTTTTGATGGTCCAGCAGATGTTAGCAATTTGATCTCTGGTTCCCCCACCTTTTCTAAAACCCACCTGAATATCTGGAAGTTCACGGTTCACGTATTGCTGAAGCCTGGCTTGGAGAATTTAAAGAATTATTTTATTTTTCTAGCATGTGAGATGAGTGCAATAGTGCCACACAGCCACCTGCATGAATAGGGAGAAAGAACCATAAATTAAGAGATGAAAACTGGGTTTAGTCTCGACTTTCTACACCTCTGGAGTCTCACTCAGTTACTCTGGATTTCCTAAGCTGGGTTTTTGCAGTGTTCTCCATCCTTGCTGTACATCCTAATCACCATAGGAATGTATGAAATAGACTGATGCTTGCTTTATTTCCAGGTAATTTGGTGAGAATCTCTGTAGGGGAGACCTGAGTATTCATATTTTTAAAATGTCTCCCGGGTGTTCCAGTGGAAGCCAGGATTAATTCCACTACCCTGGATGATTCCTAAGAGCCTTTGGCTGCTACTTAATGCAGCTGGGGGGCTTGCCCTCCATTCACCTTTTATTTCTTCCACCAGGTCTTATTTTCCACCCTCTACTTATTTTCTTTTTCCTTCTTATTTGACTAACTTACCATGATGTGTGACAACGTAAACCTCTATGTTCTGGTATAAAACCAGGCAACATTCTTTAAAATTTATTTTATGTTTGCTTTTTATTTTTAAACTTTGTATTTTACATTGGCATATAGTTGATTAACAACGTTGTGTTAGTTTCAGATGTACAGCAGAGTGATTCAGGTATACATATAGGCAAAATTTTAAATCAATATTTTCCTAGTATGANAAAATTTATTTTATGTTTGCTTTTTATTTTTAAACTTTGTATTTTACATTGGCATATAGTTGATTAACAACGTTGTGTTAGTTTCAGATGTACAGCAGAGTGATTCAGGTATACATATAGGCAAAATTTTAAATCAATATTTTCCTAGTATGAAAGCACAGTGCTGAGGTTCCTTCAGGTTTCAGAGCTGAATTCAGTCACAGAAAAAAAAAAAAACACAGTTATCTGGCAAATGGGATGGGATAGATGTGGCTCTCATGTGGCCTTTTCTTGAGTATTCTGATAGAAAAATTTCTTTGGGAATAAAAGATGACTATTTGACAGAACAGTTATTTCCTGTTGGAAAATGACCACAATTCTCTCTTGTATCTTTAAAAATAAATTAGTTTGGTTATACTGTGTTGTTTATGAACTGTGCCTGTGAAGACCATAGAACCCACATAGAAGAGATTGATCAATTTCTCCTACTAAAGATCCTGGAGCATAGACCATTTTATATTCTGATGATGAGAGTCTGAGTTGACAGTCTGGATTAATGCAAGCTTCAGCATCCATCTCAGGAGATTAGCAAATTGTAAGGAAGCTGTGATTGGTGGATAAAACATTGCTATACAACGTGCTCAAATTGACACCTGGTGGATAGATTTTTTTCTATGTCATTGCTTATAAAATTCCTGTAGATAAAAACTCTAATAATGAATTTGCTTTGTTATTTATTTTGGCTTGACTTTACCAAATGCACTGCAACCAGTCTTAATCTTCTTCATTTATCTCTTTACAGCTTAGAATGAATAACTTTAAATTAATCAACTGGTTACAAATTCCTTAATTCTATGCATCACATTTCTCATTCTTTGTAGTTCTTCTAACTAAAACTTGGAATCAGACTCATGGGGCTATGCTGTCAGTACTGGCTAGGTATTTAGAAGAGGCAGACATATTTTTTCTATGCCTCTGGGCAGTTTCTAGGAAGGAAAAAATTATATTCATTAAATATCTGAATTATTTGGAAGGAGAATAGAATTCTGTCTGGTCATCTCCTTAAGAAATATACATATTTTACTGCTGCAGTCTCCCTGAAGTAGTTCTTTGGGTAACCTGAAAAATCCAGTATGTCAATCTTTCTTCCTGGTTAAATAATCACCTAGAGTATCAGGTAAATGTCACATTCATTTATTCATTTTTTTTCCCCAGCAAATATCCATGAATGCTGACTTTGTGTCAGGCACTGTCAGGCCTTAGGGATGAGAAATTAACTAAAGACTTTGCTTCTAGGATTGAACTAACAGAGAAAGGTCAAATGGCACTAACTACTGTGGAATAAACGCAGAGGGTAATGGGCAGAGGGAGGGAGAAAGTGCTGTTATATATTTGGTAGTCAGGAAATTCTCTCTGGTACAGTCACATTTGAGCAGCATGTAAAGAAACAAAGAAATCAGTCAAGCTGGAATCTGGGGAAATGTTTGCAAGGCAGTGGTGACATAGTGTGCAGAGGCTCGCAGGCTGCAGAGTTCTTGGTCTGTTTGGGGAAAAGTGAGAAAGCCGGTATGGTTGGAATAGAATGATGAAGGACCAGGGCTGTAGAAAGAAAGGTCAGATGCTCAACAAAGAATTGGTCATTAAGTCTCTGTAGGTTATGATAAGGATTTTGTTTTTATTCTGAAAGAGACTATTTAATTACCTCATTATTATTTTTTAATTTAGTTTTTTATTGAAGGATAATTGCTTTATAGAGTTTTGTTGTTTTCTGTCAAACCTCAATATGAATCAGCCATAGGTATAACCTCATTTTTATTTTCAAAGGATCAGTCTGGCTTCTGTGATGAGAACACCTTTGGGACAGAGAGGCCAGTTCAGAGGCTTCCTGCATTGTTCAGGTGAGCAATGATGATGCGTTGGTTTAGGGAAATGTGGCGAAGGTGTTATCAAGTAGGTAGATTCTGGAGTCATTTTGAAGACAGAGCTGAGAAATTAGATGATGGATTGAGTGTGGCATGAGAAAAGAAAAAGAAGACTCTCAGTTTTGTTCTACAGATCATTGTCCTGAGCTCTGCTACGGAACCATCTCAGCTTTAGAAGTGAGAGAAAACAGGATTCAAATCTGCACACTGCCAGTGGTTTTCTTAAATGAAATGAGCTTCAGTTTCTCCAAAGGTGTGTGCCGTGTGCTCAGTCACTCCAGTGAGGTCTGACTCTGTGCGACCCTAAGGACTGCACCTGCCAGGCTCCTCTGTCCATGGGGATTCTCCAGGCAAGAATACTGGAGTGGGTTGCCATGCCCTCCTCTGGGGGGACTTTCCTGGCCCAGGTATTCAACCCGCACTATGTCTGCTACATTGGCAGGCTGCTTCTTTCGCACTAGTGCCACTTGGGAAGCCCATACCTCACTAATAATTATTCTAATAAGATACACTAACTTCAAGGTTTAAATTAAATAATAATCATAACTGTATTAAACTGTATATTGACATCTTAATTTCCATAGCAACACTATGAGAGAAGTGATGTTATTCCAATCATATGGACTCCAAAATCACTGCAGATGGTAACTGCAGCCATGAAATTAAAAGACGCTTGCTCCTTGGAATAAAAGCTATGATCAACCTAGACAGCATATTAAAAAGCAGAGACATTATTTTACCAACAAAGATCTATCTAGTCAAAGCTATGATTTTTCCAGTAGTCTTGTATGGATGTGAGAATTGGACTATAAAGAAAGCTGAACACCAAATAATTGATGCTTTTGAGCTGTGGTGTTGGAGAAGACTCTTGAGAGTCCCTTGGACTGCAAGGAGATCCAGCCATTCCATCCTGAAGGAGATCAATCCTGAATATTCATTGGAAGGACTGATGCTGAGGCTGAAACTCCAATACTTTGGCAACCTGATGCAAAGAACTGACTCACCAGAAAAGACCCTGATGTTGGAAAAGATTGCGGGCGTGAGGAGAAGGGGATGACAGAGTATAAGATGGTTGGATGGCATCACTGACTCAATGACCATGAGTTTGAGTAAGCTCTGGGAGTTGGTGATGGACAGGGAAGCCTGTCCATGCAGTCCATGGGGTCACCAAGAATCGGACATGACTGATTGACTGAAGTAATGGATGAGGAAACTAAAGCATGAAGGGATTACAAAATTTGTTCATTGTCATATAAAGAGCTAGGCATGAGATTTGAAACAGATCTGTCTCATACCGCAACCAAAGTCCCCAAACGGTTCATTGAAAACTGTAAAAATAATAACAATCAAACTAATACTTCCCTGGTGGCTCAGAGGTTAAAGCGTCTGCCTGCAATGCGGGAGACCTGGGTTCGACCCCTGGGTTGGGAAGATCCCCTGGAGAAGGAAATGGCAACCTACTCCAGTACTCTTGCCTGGAGAATCCCATGGACAGAGGAGCTTGGTGGGCTACAGTCCACGGGGTCAAAAAGAGTCGGACACGACTTAGCGACTTCACTACTACTACTAGCTAACATTGGATAGCATGCTATGTCTTTTGTTTATTTCCTCAAGTACAGTATTTCTTTTATTTCTTACAACTTCCTTGGTAGGAAGTTGTCCACGTGTTATCTTTCTTTCACAGATGAGAAGTAGAGACTTGTTTATATTCCATAGGCAATCAGCTCACACACTTGGAAGCCTGGCTTACAGCTCAACACTGCACAAAACGGTCTGCTCAACTAATGCCAAGTGGCCTCTCTATACTAAGGATTCAGTGTATATCCCTTCTTAGATGTGGGGGAAGGGAGAGTACGTGGGAAAGCTGAATGTAGAGATTCTTATAAAAACCCCTAAAGCTCTGAGGAACATCAGGTACCTGCCCACATAAGATGCCAGAGCAGTAGGCAGGAAGTGGCCACTTCAGCTCTCTGGCACATTTCTCTGAGGTTAATATTGCAAGATGTTAATCTGCTTCTTTCTCCAAACCCAGAATTTATTGCGTTTCTTCATCGTTCTTATTTTTCAGATATGATAAAGTATTTATCAGAAAGCACACTGTTGCAATTGCTAAGTACTCTCCTTTCACCAGTAAATGCAATAGTTTCATGTTGATAGGGAAAAAAAGATGCAAGTGAAAACTTGGCTATCTTTGGAATTTTTTTCCTCCTTGGAGAAATAAAAGCAAAAAGAAAAGAAAAAAAATCACCGACTATTTTAAAGGTAAAATCTAACTGTATTTGGCAGATAATAAAGAGGAAAAATGTTATTTACTGTCAAACAACAATAATGGATTGGTTTCCTTTTGTTTCATTACAAATCCAACTGATTTTTTTTTTTTNTATTTTCACATTTATAATATGGACAAGTTATTAAGCATATAGTTTAATTCATATTTAAAACAACACATATATAAACATATATTTTGGATGTGTAAAAGTGTGTATAAGATAAAATCATATAAATGATAAACATTTAATTTTCTAGATATTGAACTCTAAGATTTAAATAAACTTTCTGGAAGAGTATCTCAATTGGAAGGCAGTTCTAAAGAGCTAAATTTTCTTCCACATTTTGAGATACTTGTGTATTCTCCATGGTAGAACATTCTCTTTATTAACTCAATATTTTTTTTTAACATTAAAGGCTCCTATGATCATATCTTCTTTCTTAATTAGTCTTGTAAGTGATTTTCTTTTTTCTTTTTGGTTTTCCCATAAAATTTGCTCTTGGGTATTTTAATTTTTTTACTCAATATCTATTTTCTAACATCATGTTCTGCTATTATTTTTATTGATCCCTTTCTTTGGATTTCATANTTAGTCTTGTAAGTGATTTTCTTTTTTCTTTTTGGTTTTCCCATAAAATTTGCTCTTGGGTATTTTAATTTTTTTACTCAATATCTATTTTCTAACATCATGTTCTGCTATTATTTTTATTGATCCCTTTCTTTGGATTTCATAAAATCATTTAGTTTTGTTTTACAAAAAAGATTTGAATCAAATTCCTAGTCCATTTTACTTTTCTTGTTTAGTAGTAAATTGTTTATATGATTTATGGATTAGCCACCTAAGAAGACTCAGCCTACATAGCTTACATGTTGTTATGCAGTGTTTTTTTATTGGTCTTTTAAAAAATATGTTGCATTTTTGTTTTGATTCTCTTTTCTCATTTTGTACTTACAGATATCTGCCAAAAATATTGTAGAATTCAAAGTTTAAATTATTATACTCATTCATAGCTTTTTAACATTTTAAGCATTGCATAAGGTTCTAAAATTTCTGTTTAATTATATTGAGACTTTTCATGTCAGTGAATTCATGAAAAATATAACTTGAATGACATTCTTCTTACCTTAAAAAGCAAAAACTGTCTAGAATTGAGAAAGGAAAAAACCAGCCCTGTTAATAAGCAGACTACAGCAAACACAGAAAGGGCCATTGGGAAAACCAACATAGAACAGTGATTCTCTGAAGTCTAAAGGATAGTTGCAAAATTCCTTCATGAATGTACCCAAATCAGGGCTAATCCTCACTTCCTTGTTATTAGAATCACCCAGTACAAGTTTAAAACTCAGAAAAATCTTCCTGCCTCTTCCTTATAACATACTCCATCTTTCCCCTTGTTCATTCTCCCTGTAACAGCAACTTACTAGACCCACCTCTGTTGGCATGAGTACCAAAAGTGTGTTCCTTGTGCTGATTCTCTGATGGCTTTACCTCCCCCAATTCCACAGTGAACTGAAGCTACTACTAAAATTATTATAATACATGGAAATAGAAAATCTGCCTAGGCACTAACCGTGATGAAGGGTACCATTAATGTCCCATATATTTTAGGGATATTCTGTTATATGAAGTACTGTTGAAATAAAACAGAAGGAAGACAGGACAAGTTGGCAACTTCCACTTTTTTTTTTTTTTTTTTTAATCTTTCGATCACTGTGTGATGTGGAAGGTTGTGCTGTAGTCGTGGTCTCTGGGCACACATTTTCACATTTTTTTTCTCTTTTAAAATGCATTTTAAGGAAACTAAAGCTTTTAAATTGCAATTCTCTTGGAGGGAGGAAATTTCCCCCTACCCTTAGTTCTTTTGGCTGATCTAGTAATTAAGGCAATGCAGAGCAGATAACAGGAGGAAAAAAAATTGTAAGGACAGAGTTCTTATAGAATTGGAATCTATGAATTGGCCAAAATGAAGTGACCAAAGGAGACTGTTTATATATTAGATTAATATATAATTAATAGACTGTTTATATTTTTAGATTTAAAGAAATTATGTGAAGATTTAATAAAACAAAGGGGTTTTTGCTTGGTTTTTGTTCAGTTGCTGAGTCATGTTCAACTCTTGCAGCCCCATGGACTGTAGCCTGCCAGGCTCCTCTGTCCACAGGATTTTCCAGGCAAGAATGGTGGAGTGGGTTGCTATTTCCTACTCCAGGGGATCTTCCCGACCCAGGGATCAAACCCGCATCTCCTGCATTGCAGATAGATTCTTTATCACTGAGCCACCTAGTGTAGTGAACTAATTAAGAAGTAAAAAAGTTTGTCCATATAGCTTTCTGAGCCTTGACTTCCCTAATTCTGGAGATAAGGATGCTTTCTATCCTCCTGGTCTAGAGGAAATTTGAGATTTATTTTCATCTGAGATTTATTTTCCACTTTCAGGGTGCAAGAAGGGGTGTCAGAGTGATTTATTTATTTTTAATGAAGTATAAGTGATTTAAAAAGCTGTGTTAATTTCTGCTATACAGAAAAAATGTGGTTCATGTATTTTTAAAAAATATTCTTTCCATTATGGTTTATCACAGGATATTGAATATAGTTCCCTGTACTCAGTAGTAGGACCTTGTTGTCTATCCATTATATATATATATAATTATATTATTAATATATTTATTATTAATAATATAATAACATTATATTGTTAATATATATATATATATAATACTTTCCATCTGCTAACCCCAAACTCCCAGTCCATTCCTACCTGGACCCCACTTCCCCCTTGGCAACCACAAGTCTGTTCTGTCTGATTCTGATTCTTTTTCATTGATAAGCTCATTTGTGTCATATTTTAGATTCCACATAAGGGATATCACCTGACATTTGTCTTTCTCACTTACTTCACTTAGTACGGTAACCTCTAGTTACATCCATGTTGCTTCAAATGGCATTATTTCGTTATTTTATGCTTGAGTAGTATTCTGTTTTATATATGTACCAGATCGTCTTTATCCATTCACCTGTCTGTGGACATTTAGGTTGATTCTGTGATCCATGCTGTTATAAACATAGGGGTACATATATCTTTTTTGAATTATAGTTTTGTCTGTATATATGCCCAGAAGTGGATTGCTGGGTCATATGATAACTCTAGTTTTAGCTTTTTGAGGTACCTCCACTCTCTTTTTTTTCCATCCTCTTTTCAATATAAGAACTAACTTATTTTGAAAAGTATATAAGTACCAGCTTATATTGAAAAGTACTAACTTATATTGTTATTCCCTATAACAGTATAGGCAGGTCCCCTTTCTCCACATCCTCACCAGCATTTGTTACTTGTAGACTTTTTAATGATGGCCATTCTGATTGGTGTGAGGTGGTATCTCCATTGTTGTTTTGATTCGCATTTCTCTAATAACTAGCAATGTTGAGCTCCTTTTCATGTGCCTATTTGCCATCCGTATGTGTTTTTTGAAGCAATATTTATTTATGTCTTCTCCCATTTCTCAGTTGGCATTTTTGTTTTTGTGTTGCTGAGTTATATGAGCTATTTGTATATTTTGGAAATTAAGCCCTTATGAGTCTCATCGTTTGCAAGTATTTTCTACCATTCCATAGTTTGTCTTTTTTTTTCCCCCATGGTTTCCTATGCTGTGCAAAAGCTGGTAAGTTTGACCAAGTCCCATTTGTTCAGTTTGCTTTTATTTCTGATGCTTTGGGAGAGCTAAGAAAATATTGGTACAATATATGTCAGAGAATGTTTTGCCTGTTCTCTTCTAGGAGTTTTATGGTGTCATATCTTATATTTAACTCTTTGAGCCACTTTTGCTTCCCAGGTTGTGCTAGTGGTAAAGAACCCGCCTGCTAAGGCAGGAGACACAAGAGATATGGGTTTGATCCCTGGGTTGGTAAGATCCCCTTGGAGGAGGAAATGGCAACCTGCAGTATTGCAAGCAATACTGCTCTCCAGTACTCTTCCCTGGAAAATTCCATGGACAGAGGAGCCTGGCCGGCTGCAGTCCATGGGGTCTCAAAGAGTCAGACACGACTGAGCAACGAACTCTTTCTTTCATGTCAGAGAATGTATTGCCTGTTCTTCTCTAGGAGTTTTATGGTGGCATATCTTACGTTTAACTCTTTAAGCCATTTTGAGCTTATTTTTGTGTATGGTATGAGGCTGTGTTCTAACTACACTGATTTACATCAACTCTCCTGTTTTCCCAACACCCTTTGCTGAAGAGACTACCGTTTCCATAGTGTATATTCTTGACTACTTTGATGAAGATAAATTGACTGTAAGTGAAAGTTGCTCAGTACTGTCCCACTCTTTGTGACCCCATGGATTGTACAATGGAATTCTCCAGGTCAGAATACTGGAGTGGGGAGTTGTTGCCTTCTCCAAGGGATCTTCCCAACTCAGGGATCAAACCCAGGTCTCCTGCACTGCAGGCAGACTCTACCATCTGAGCTGCCAGGGAAGCCTCAGTTGACTGTAGGTGTGTAGATTTATTTCTGGGCTCTGTAATTCTGTTCTGTTGATTCACATATGTGTTTTTTTGTTTGTTTTTTGCTTGTGCATGCTGTTTTGACTGTGGAACTTGTACAGTTTTGTGTGAAGTCTGGGAAGGTTATGTCTCCTGCTTAGTCCTTTCCCCTCAGGATTGCTTTGGTAATTCTGGATGTTTTTATAGTGCCATATAAATTGGGGGATTATTTTCTCTAGTTCTGTGAAAAATGTCCTGGGTAATTTGATAGGGATTGCATTAAGTCTGGGGCTTCTCTTGTGGCTCAGCTGGTAAAGAATCCACCTGCAATGTGGGAGACCTGGGTTTAATCCCTGGGTTGGGGAGATCCCCTGGAGAAGGGAAAGGGTACCCACTTCAGTATTCTGGCCTGGAGAATTCCATGGACTATATAGTCCATGGGGTTGTAAAGAGCTGGACATGACTGAGCAACTTTCAGTTTCACATTAAATCTGTAGACTGCTTTGCGTAGTGTAGGCATTTTAACAATGTTAGTTCTTCCAATCAAAGAGTATGGGGTATCTTTCCATTTCTTTTATTTTCCTTATTAATGTCTCATAGTTCTAGGCATATGTCTTTTAGCTCCTTGGTCAAGTATATTCCTAAATTGTTGGGTTGTTTTTTTTGGTACGATTTCAAGACGGTTTTTTTTTTTTTTTTTAACATTTCCTTTCTGATATTTCATTGCTAGTGTAAAGAAATGCAGCCAGTTTTTGTATGTTCATCTTGTATCCTGCTGCCTTGTTGAATTTTTTATCAGTTGTAGCAGTTTTTATATGGTCTTTAGAGTTTTCTATATATAGTATTGGGCTTTCCTGGTGGCTTGGATGGTATCATGTCATCTGCATGTAATGACATTTTACCCCTTCCCTTCCAACTTGCATATCTTTTATTTCTTTTTCTTGTCTGATTGCTGTGTTAGGACTTCAGAATTGTATTGAACAGAAGTAGTGAGAGTGGGTGGGCTTCCGCAGTGGCTCAGTGGTAAAAAATCTGCCTGTTAATTCAAGAGCCTTGGGAGATGCAGGTTTGATTCCTGGATCAGGAAGATCCCCAGGAGGAGGGCATGACAACCCACTCCATTATTCTTGCCTGGAAAATCCCATGGGCAGAGGAGCCTGGTGGGCTATAGTCCATGAGGTCTGTCAAAGAGTCATACAGAACTGAAGTGACTTAACATGCACCCAGTGAAAGAGAACATCCTTTTCTTGTTTCAGATGTTAGTGGGAAGGCTTTCAGCTTTTCATGTTGTCTGTGAGTTTGTCATTAATGGCTTTTATTATGTTAGATCTGTTCCCTCTATACCCACTTTGGTAAAAGTTTTTGTTGATTACTGGAGATTTCAAGCGAAATGACATAAAACACACAAGATGAACGAGACATAGACACACACACACTCTGGCCAGAGGAAAACTGCTGCGCCTAATAATGGCGGTTTATTATTATATATCCCCCAGAAAGTATTTCAGACCTTATGAATAAGGCTTTTTAGCATAGCATGGGTGCATACATGTTATCATACAGCAAGGGGAGTGAAACCTCTGTTTACGGCAAAGTGTGTCTAAAGTCTTCTTTCTTTTTATCAAAAGAAAGGAATGTTTTCTCATTAACAATGGACCATTAAACTCAAGGCTGTGTCCAGACCCCTTGGCAGAATGCCTCGCTTGCCAGCATGTTCAGCCTTGAGCAGAGAGACCTGCTTGCATGCATATCTCCGCTTTTCCCATAGTGTCCGCATTAACCCTTCAGTTTTTATCATGAATGGAAGTTGAATATTATCAAATAGTTTTTCTGCATTTATTGAGATGATCATGTAGTTTTTGTCTTTTGCTTGTGTGGTGTATCACATTGGTTCACATATATTGAACCATTCTTGTGAACTTTAGATGAATATAGGTTAGTTGTGATGTGTGACATTTTAATGTGCTGTTGGATTTGGTTTGCTAATATTTTGTTGAGAATTTTTTCATTTATATTCCTCAAAGATATTGAATTGTAATTTTCTTTTTTTGATAGTATCTTTGTCTGCTTTTGGTATCAGGATGACAGTGGCTTCGTAGAACATCTTTAGAAGTGTTTCTTTACAGTCTTCTGGAAGACTTTGAGAAGGATTAGTATAAATTCTTCCTGGTGTTTTTGGTAGAATTTGCCTGTGAAGCAATCTGTTCCTGAACTTTTGTTTGTAGAGTGTGTTTTTATTATTATTATTATAGATTCTATTTCACATTTAGTGATCAGTCTGCACAAATTATATATTTCTTGATTCAATTTTGATGGGCTGTATGTTTCTAGAAACTTGTCAGTTTCCTATTTGTTGTTGAATTTGCTGGCATATAATTGTTCATAATATTCTCTTTTTTTAAACAAAAAATCTGTGAAATCAGCTGTTATTTCTCCTTTTCATTTCTTATTTATTTAGGTCCTGTCTCTTCTTTTCCTGGCCAGAGGAGTGTCTATTTTGTTTACCTTTTCAAAGAACCAGCTCTTGTTTTTATTGATTTTTCAATTTTAAAATCTTTCTTAAAAATTTCTTTTCTCTGATCTTCATTTCCTTCCTTCTGATGACTTTAGGTTTTTCTTGTCTGTTTTCTAATTCTTTTAGGTGCTCAGAGTGGTTTTTAAATCACTTTTTCCACCAGCTGATTTTCAAGTGATTTTAAAGTAATCAATAGGCTATTGTGGAATATCTTGGGGTGACCTCTCCTGAACCCTAAAACTATGCAATAAGTGGCCATGATTGTTACTTCTATTGTTCTTATCTAAATTTTATCAATGAAGGAGCTGAGATCTGGAAAGAATGAGAGACTTTCCTATTTCTATTATTTCCCTACAGAGTGGGAAATTTCCTCAGGAAAGTGACATATCCTCTCTGAAGATCAGTTTCCTTACCTCTGAAGTGAGGAACAAAATAGTGTATAATTCCTGGCACTGTGAGAAGGATTAGATTACTTAAGTCATGTGTAATGCATAGGAGCTGCCTGTGCACTTAACATCTGCTCAGTTAATGATGTTAGCTGCTATTACTGAGAGGGGCAGCTTAGAGCCAAAGCTCCACATTTGGACCCCAAGTTGTCTTCTGCTAACCTCTCACCTTACTTTGGAAGTAAATGGAAATAGGTAACATTTTAAATTTGCTTTTTAAATTGTGAAGTGTGCTACAGTTGGAAATGTTGGTAAATGTGTGTGAGATGGCATCTTAGCTTGTTAGTGACAACATTTGTTTGGACTCTACACTTCATTTTTTTTCTTTTAATTTTTAAAATTTTTGTAGAATTGATTTTCAAGTTAATTAAAAAAATTTACATGAAATATAAGGGCAGAGTGTTCTAAAGATAGCATTTATTTTCAGAACCTTTAGACAGTCTCTGATTTGTTTCTGAATGCTACCTCTGCTGGTGTGGGGATGTCTACATACTTTAGCAGGTTTTATCACTGAATTTCCTAAAAGTGATTTGGCTGTGATTTTTAAGACAAGCTAACAAGTTAGAGTAATGTAGAAGAAAAACTATCAGTAGAAGAAAAACTATTTTTGCAAGATGTTAACCATATAATTGTTTTGAGTCATGGTATTTATTCTGTTTTTTTGCCCCATAAAATAAAATCATAATCTTCTAAACATTTAATGAGCTATTATCATTCATTTATACATTTTGGTTTTTAAAAAAATCCTGCCATTAAGCATAACTTAGAATCCTATATTTTCCCTCCATGATACACATGTCATNTGAATCTTGCTTTAGAACATAGCTGATCTGTTCTTTGTCATATGTATATATATGTGTGTATATATATCATATATTATATATATGTAAAATATATATCAGCTTCCAGAGTGTTGGGAAGAGATCATAGGGAGCTATATTGACAGTCCTTTCTGAATAATAGTGATAATTTTGTGTTTTTCAAAATCTTTTGTATGTATTATCTTCACTTATTCTCTTTATATTAAAGTGAAATGAGTATAATGATTCCCCTTGAGATACAGAAAGATTGTGTGACCTGCTCAAGGTAATCCAGCAGATAGAAAGGCAGATATTGTGTTACAAGAGAACATGAAAAACATTTTTATTTCAATTTAGGAGACCTGAGTTTCTAATCTTGTCATAATTCAGTGTTAGTTATTAAACAAGTGATTTTCACATGGATCCTCAGTTTACTTACTTTAGGAAGCAAAAAAAGTCTGTGCACAACCTGTGTTACTATGAGAATCAAATGAGAAAATAACTCTCTGTAGAAAGACATAGATTCTAAAACATTGCACACGATGAATTAGATGGGCTGCTCAAAGATGTGTATAAGAGACAGATATAATTGTTTTGAGTCATGGTATTTATTCTGGTTTTTGCCCCATAAAATAAAATCATAATCTTCTGAACATTTAATGAGCTCTTATCATTCATTTATACATTTTGGTTTTTAAAAAAAATCCTGCCATTAAGCATAACTTAGAATCCTATATTTTCCCTCCATGATACACATGTCATCTGGATAGTACGCATAAACCAGATAAAAGTCACTCTGCCTGAGCCCCACTGAACAAGCAGGGAAGCAGGAAATACACAAGACATATCAGAGAGGAAAACGTTTTGTGTGAGTGCATTAGGTAAAAGTAACCCCTTACTACTTGGTCAATCTGGCAAAATAATTTTTGATTCAGTGGCGTTATGAGGTGTAGGTAATCTGGGTTCCTTTTCTTGATGATACCAGAAGATATCATTTAACCTGGAAACTCCAGAATGAAAAACCAGGCATCAGTTGCTTTAATACCTGAGTTTAAAATAAGGAGATGAAGTGAATGCATTTAATTTCAATTTACTTCTGCTTCATGATGAATAATTAATACATGGGGTGACTACTGTCAGTTCCAGTCCCATCACACTTAGGGATGGTGGAAACTCAGAGCCTGGTGTACCTATGGGAAATTACTCTATACTTATATTTGAATCTTCTTATTAAAACCAACTCAATGAACTTCAAGGCCACCTCAGGGCTAAGTATAATAGCAAGCTATTTAAAACCAAAACAAAACTCCCATATTCTTTGTTGATGTCCCTCCAGTTGCTTTCCAAGAAAGTTTCTGCCCCCCAAATGCCCTAAACCAGGCATAAATACCTTTCTTATTCTCTGCCTGCCCTCTGAATCTTGATGAATCAAGCTTAGATGCTATGCCATCTGACCAGTCAGACCTAGATTCAGCCTGCAGTCCCTCTTTCTCTTATACTCCTCAATATGTATCCCACTTTCCCCCTTAATCTCTTCTCTGAAATCAACCACACAGGGCTTTGCCACTTGCTGGAACTAATAGGAGGACTCCACCCTATCTCCCATCCACATTTAGATTGATCCTTGGGAGGATTTTTCACTCCTGTGCTCCAAATTCAGATGTACTATAAATGGAGTTGCCAGAGAAAATCGGGATGCCCAGTGTATGGACTGTTTATGTCCTCCGAGAATTCACATGTTTAAACCTAATTCCCAGTGTGATGGTTATTTGGAGATAGGGTTTTTATTTTATTTTATTGTTTTTGAAGTTAATTAGTTCATGAGGGTGTACCATCATGATGGGATTCAGTTCAGTTCAGTCACTCAGTCGTGTCCAACTCTTTGTGACTCCATGAATCACAGCACGCCAGGCCTCCCATCACCAAATCCCGGAGTTCACTCACACTGATGTCCACGAGTTGGTGATGCCATCCAGCCATCTCATACTCTTTCGTCCCCTTCTCCTCCTGCCCCCAATCCCTCCCAGCATCAGGGTCTTTTCCAATGAGTCAACTCTTCACATGG
>SJYW01027064.1:0-18902 GCA_006410735.1 Raphicerus campestris
TATTCTTGCTACCTCTTCTTAATATCTTCTGCTTCTGTTAAGGTCTAGACCATTTCTGTCCTTTATCAAGCCAATCTTTTGACACACATGACTCTCTCCAAAGGTTAGATGAACAGAGTTTCATGAAGATATGGTAGAGTTTAATAAGGATTGAGGAGAATTTAGTAAATATGTTGAGAACTAATGAGGTGGCAAAGGACCCGTGGAATAGCCCTAGCCCCTGAGCTTTAGGCACCTGTAGGGCTGCAGGAGAGGGGCCACTGTGCAGATTATGGGTCTTGAGAGAGGAATGTAGTCTCTTCCAAGCCATGGTTTATGGAGAATAAATATTCAGAATATTTCTTTCTCTAATCTTCAGTGCCTCCCTTTTTGCTAAGTCCAACCAGAAGCCAGAGGACCACAGAGCATAGTAGAGCAGAGAACAGATGCAAAGGGGCAACTGGAGAGTATTCAGTAGAGGAAGGCATTTGATACATGCATACATTATGCATATAACACATAGGCATTTACATATAAACATATTATCCAAGAAAGTGAAAGTGAAAGTCACTCAGTTGTGTGTGACTCTTTGCAACCCATGGACTGTAGCCTGCCAGGCTCCTCTGTCCTTGGAATTCTCCAGGCCAGAATACTGGAGTGGGTAACCGTTCCCTTATCTGGGAGATCTTTTCAACCCAGGGATCGAACCCAGGTCTCTTGCATTACAGGCAGATTCTCTACCATCTGAACCACCAAAGAAGCCATATTATCCATAGTGTATATTAAAAGTATATATATATATAATACACATGCATATATTTCCCAGTACAAGTTATTGAAATCTAAAGGATTTAAGAATGTTAAGTTTAACAGAACTTCTTAAATATCTTCCTTAACAGGAGGCTCTAGGCCAGATATCCACAAAGCTTATTTGTGGAGGGTCAAATAGTAAGCATTTTAGGTCTTGCAGGCTATATGGTCTCTGTCACAACTATGCAGCTTGGCCATTGTATCACAAAAGCAGCCACAGATAATACATATTTGACAAGCATTTCCGTGTTCCAATAAAACTTCATTGATGAGCACTGAAATTTTGTTTCATATAATTTTCAAATGTAACAAAGCATTTTCCTTCTTTTAATATTTTTCAGCCTTTTAAAAATGTACTTTCAGGCACTGAAATGAATCTGTGTGCGCCTGTTGTTCTTTTTATAATATCATTTTCATGAAAAGTCAGGTAGGAAATAAGTTCTGCTAGAGATGTGGGAACACTGTGGAAAGATATGCCAAAGTAGGGGGGAAAGCAGATTTAAACAGTAAATTTGTATTTGTAGTTTTGTGTTTACTGAATTTTATAGTAACCAAGTGTTCAGGATAAACTCAGCTATAGTATTTTTTCACATGGTTATTTTTCCAGAAAATTCAAGCTAGATAAAAGACCTCTGGTTTACATCTAAAGAAAAGAGAGAGAGAAAAAAAAAACAAAAACCACACATTTTATAAAAATCTGTGATTTAAGACTTGTGAACCTGCAGATGGTGCTATGATCCCATTCTGAAATTCAGTTTTGCTTTCTATTAGTTTGAATTCATAGGATAAAGTGCAGATCTTTGATTTACTTTTATTCAGGGGTATTAAGGTTGAATTAATTCTATTTTGTGTTTTATTATTATAATTTATTGTTATAACTGGAGAGACTGTCTTCACCATTAGAAAACCTACTGTGGGTACTCTGTGTGAAAGCTAAGTGCTTGCTTAGGCCAAGTAATAAATAAACTTTTATGTCTTACTTTTAGTTTTTTTCTGCTTACCTTCAGCATTGGATTTCCTCTGACTCTCAATCAACATATTTTGCTGTTGCTGTTCTTAAATAAAATTGCTTCCATGGGAATTAGGTGACGAAAAGCTAAAGATAAAAAGATTCCATATGAGAATAATGTCAACCTCTAGCTTGTAACCATCAGGTAAAAAAAGATTTCCTGGAATTAAGCCACAGGAACTCTGGCTTAAGTCAGAGCTGTCAACTGGGAAGCAAATTTCCAGACATTTTGAAATTTAATTCATTTAATTTTTCTTGTAACTGGGTTAGAAAATATGATGAAGCATAGCAGGATATTCTTTTACTGGATTTGAATGAAGCAAATAGATACTGAAATAATAAAGTAGAAGGAAAGGGGGCTTAAGAGTTGTTACCCCTTCCCTCAGGAACTTACAAAGAAAAATGTAAAAATACATATCCCGGCCATTTTTTTAAGTAAAAGGAAGGATAGCATTTTATTTTGTTGTCCATGAAGTTGTTCAGGCTACGGTATTTTTTACCTTAAACTCTGATTGAATGTATGCTAGGCTACTTTGAATTATAAACCCACAAATAGAAATGAAGTATTTGTCAAAGTACTCCATAAAGGCTTTCCAACCAGTTCTTTGAAATCACCTGTCAAGTGACTGAGTTGGAAATGTTATAAACTGCTATGAAGGTTGGTATACATTCAGGGATACATAAAATTCCACACGGGGCAAGAACTTAAAAAATTGATGAGTATGACTTTTAAAAAGAAAGAAAAAAATGACCCTTTGGGGCTATCTAGTATGATAATTTATTGTTTTTTTTTTTGGATCATTGAGATCATGTATGTGAAAATGCCTTAGGAATGATGACATTTTCTACCAATGTGAAACAGCAGTACTACTTCTATTCTATGCAATAGTGTTCATATTACACTTTGTTAGAGGCTTTTTGAAAATTTACCCAGGGATTAGTTTCAATATAAGGAAAATGTAATAATAGAAAGAATATGGAAATCTATTTCTGGTGCTTTTACAATTAAGATAGATCTCAGAAAAGATTAAGTCAGAGTCTATATGAATAGTATAAAAATAAAAAGGCTTTAGGGCAATTGGTGACTTGTAATAAAGGAGAATTATACATTGGTAAGCCCATGAGCCTAAGTATTTGTTGCTTTCTGCATCTGTTCCTACACATAAAATTCTGATTTTCTAAAGGCATTCCCAGTGGCCCTGGGCATAATACTAATCAGTCTTTTATTTCATTACTACTAATTAGAGATTAAAATATTTCACATGAAGTTCAGTACCTTTTTCTGTTTAAAGAAAAGTAAATTTCCTCTTTATATCTTACATCTTGAAGTTACTCACCTAAATTTATATAAATCAAGCATAATGACAATTTAATAAGAACTTCAAGTCCTATTCATCCCATGAGAGTACTACTGTGACGTCTTTCCAAGAGCTGTGTGATTGCTCAGCCCAGTGCATAAGCCCTATAAAATGATGGGCTTGAAATGCTGGTCAGGGTAGAGTGAGAAGCAGTTGCTGGCAATAGTAGCCAACCTCAGCCAGCACCAAGTTCTGGTTCAGCTGTAAGGGCAAGAGAACTCGTGAAGACTGTCGACTCCCAGGACTTCAGCACCTGAGACAGCTCTCATACCTCTCAAAGAACACTGCTCGACAAAGTAAGTGAAAACTTTACCTTTCTTCTTTTTTCTCCCCCTGACTCTGGAACTTTTCTCAGGATATACTGAGTTTTTATCTCTCTTGAAAATTAACTACAGTGTTCCTTCTTTACAACAATAAAAACGCAAGTTTCTTAAGTCACCTGGTAAGTATAGAAATGTCTCAACTTCTCACATATGAATGGGTTTTCTGAATCCTTTAGTTGGAAATNTTTGGATCATTGAGATCATGTATGTGAAAATGCCTTAGGAATGATGACATTTTCTACCAATGTGAAACAGCAGTACTACTTCTATTCTATGCAATAGTGTTCATATTACACTTTGTTAGAGGCTTTTTGAAAATTTACCCAGGGATTAGTTTCAATATAAGGAAAATGTAATAATAGAAAGAATATGGAAATCTATTTCTGGTGCTTTTACAATTAAGATAGATCTCAGAAAAGATTAAGTCAGAGTCTATATGAATAGTATAAAAATAAAAAGGCTTTAGGGCAATTGGTGACTTGTAATAAAGGAGAATTATACATTGGTAAGCCCATGAGCCTAAGTATTTGTTGCTTTCTGCATCTGTTCCTACACATAAAATTCTGATTTTCTAAAGGCATTCCCAGTGGCCCTGGGCATAATACTAATCAGTCTTTTATTTCATTACTACTAATTAGAGATTAAAATATTTCACATGAAGTTCAGTACCTTTTTCTGTTTAAAGAAAAGTAAATTTCCTCTTTATATCTTACATCTTGAAGTTACTCACCTAAATTTATATAAATCAAGCATAATGACAATTTAATAAGAACTTCAAGTCCTATTCATCCCATGAGAGTACTACTGTGACGTCTTTCCAAGAGCTGTGTGATTGCTCAGCCCAGTGCATAAGCCCTATAAAATGATGGGCTTGAAATGCTGGTCAGGGTAGAGTGAGAAGCAGTTGCTGGCAATAGTAGCCAACCTCAGCCAGCACCAAGTTCTGGTTCAGCTGTAAGGGCAAGAGAACTCGTGAAGACTGTCGACTCCCAGGACTTCAGCACCTGAGACAGCTCTCATACCTCTCAAAGAACACTGCTCGACAAAGTAAGTGAAAACTTTACCTTTCTTCTTTTTTCTCCCCCCGACTCTGGAACTTTTCTCAGGATATACTGAGTTTTTATCTCTCTTGAAAATTAACTACAGTGTTCCTTCTTTACAACAATAAAAACGCAAGTTTCTTAAGTCACCTGGTAAGTATAGAAATGTCTCAACTTCTCACATATGAATGGGTTTTCTGAATCCTTTAGTTGGAAATGCTTTACTCTTTTTTTCACTCAATGCCAACTGTAAAATAATGCCTTCAAGTAGTTTTTTTTTTTTTTGGCTTGTTTATAAATTTTTAACTGAAAGTTCAGTGGGTACAAATGTATTTGAAAGTTTCAACTTGTTACTTAGTGCTATTCTTTCCATTTCACTTTTAATTATGTGAACTTACAAAACATTTATTTTCTTCTGAGTTTAAATGCTGTCTTACAAACAGCACAAGAAACAGGCACCAAATTCTGAAGTTTCTATCTGTACCCTATTTACAAATGAAATGTGTAAGTAAATTAGATGTAAAAATATACAAGCTTTGCATTTGTTATATTTTTCCTCTTATGGCAGAAATTATTTTGGTGGTAATATGAGCCTCAGTGATTTTTTGGTGTTAATTTACACTATTAATTGAATTAGTTTGTTCAGACCCAAACTTCTTAAGGAGATTAAGCTCCAAGTAAAATCTATGATTAAAAGAGGAAAAATGTATATACAAAATAATTTTACTGATCTCTATCTATGTATTAGTATACATGCACCTATATATATAAATTATGAAATGGATGACACTCCATTTTTCTATTAACTCAGGTACTAAAAACTTAGAGTAGAAGAAGAAACATCAGTTTCTTGAAGCTGCTTCATAGTTAGAAAATATACTAAACATGGATGTTGCAACTCTGTTATAAGAAAATTGCCCTTATGGTTGCTTCCAGTACTATAAAAGTATTGCATTCAATCTTGTGCCTAATGAGAGATAGGCAGAAGTTGAAAGGATCCTATCTTTAGTTGAAAGGATCTTTATTCAAGCACTGTTCACACATCCAAAAACCTTCTTGATTTAAAAAGTAATCATACTGCAGTTTAACACTTTCTGTAAGATGTAAATTGCTTTTTCTAAACTCTTCAGTGAGTTCTCAGGAATTACTGCTAGACACACAGAGTCGCCTTTCAGGCACAGCTGTGGTTGGAAAAACTTATAGCTGTGATTGTCTCTCCTTCCAGGTCCTGCGATGGAAACAAGAAGTAAGCCCCAGCTTCTTGTGTTCCTGATGCTGTTCAGCGTACTCTTCTCCCAGACCTTGGCGTGGCCTCTTTTTGGAGCACCTTCAGCTTTGAGGTAGGCTCTCTTTCAATTCAGACAGCTAAACATTCTTCCTCCACGTAAATGGGGATTTCTGATATGTTATTTCAGACAGCTCAATTTTGTAAACTATGTATTAGTTATTCAGATCTGTTGGTTGACTTGTTAAGCAAGTTTTTTCAACTTCAGGGCAACATGATTGTTCTGAGTTTGGGAATTCACTCTCAGGGCCAGAAAGACAGTGTCGATGACTAGTTTTATGGGTAAGAAGGATCACATTTCCAAGCAGGGCAGCAAGAGGTCTTGGATTTCCTTTCATTCAATCCAGTTTCAGTTGAGTAATTAGCTGTTCTCCATCGTCACCTCAGTTCAGTTTCTGATAGAAAAATAGGTGTCTAGTTGCCCACTTCATTTGAGTTCATTTTTCAAGATCAATCAGCAAATAATCATGAACAGTTGATTAGTGGAATATGTATAAAGTCATGTTGGACAGACTATCTAGGCAGAATCAATTTGTCAATGTTAAAAATTGTGAGATAATTCATCTACTGAGTTACCCTTCCCCAATGAGTGAATTTTAAGGTGCTTAGTTTTTACCATAAATCCTTCCTTTTACTGCTCTCTATATTGCATTTCCTATTTCAAATTCATATAATACAACTCACCTTTAAAGCTTTATTTGAAATNAATTCATCTACTGAGTTACCCTTCCCCAATGAGTGAATTTTAAGGTGCTTAGTTTTTACCATAAATCCTTCCTTTTACTGCTCTCTATATTGCATTTCCTATTTCAAATTCATATAATACAACTCACCTTTAAAGCTTTATTTGAAATAAATTTATGCTGAAGAAGGAAACAGTAAAAGGAAACTGCATTAGCTTTATTTTTCTTTCCAGCTTACATGTCTTTGCTTATTTTCTCATTTCCAGTTCTTTGTTCAAGGTAGGCATATGCTCAACAGAATGAATAATCTCTTAGCTGTTAGTGGTTTTCTGTGAAATTTGCTTAAAGCCAGATTGTATGTTGCTTTGATAATTAAATAGAACTAGTCTATCTGAACGGAGAAGGCAATGGCACCCCACTCCAGTACTCTTGCCTGGAAAATCCCATGGATGGGGGAGCCTGGTGGGCTGCAGTCCATGGGGTCGCTAAGAGTCAGACACAACTGAGCGACTTGACTTTCATGTTTCACTTTCATGCACTGGAGAAGGAAGTGGCAATCCACTCCAGTGTTCTTGCCTGGAGAATCCCAGGGATGGCAGAGCCAGGTGGGCTGCCATTTATGGGGTCACACAGAGTTGGACACGACTGAAATGACTTAGCAGTAGAAGTAGTCTATCTGAATAGTTATATCAAAAGAGATGAATAATCTCAAGAATGCTGAAGCTTACATTAATTGCTAAACTTCACCCTTAAAGAGGGCTGCTTGCTCCTGACTACCAAGAACTGCCTCACCCAAAGATACACAAGTGCCCAGCAGCCAACACAGTTCTTAATATGGTAACAGTGAAAACATGCACACACATAATTTTAACTGTGCTGGTGTTCAAAATGTGCATGTACCCACAAAGTCCATGTATAGGCAAGACTATTCTTGGCCTTCCAGTAAAGCATTGTATATCCTTCATTAAAATTGTGCTACTACATAAAATTGAAAACAAAATTCACTGAGCTTGAATGACTATTCAGAGATGGAGAGAGTCTTTGGACTTGGTCAATATATAGAAATGCACCACACCAAAGTGAATCTTGGAAATAAAATTTATGGACTCAGAGAAAGAAAAATAGTTAATACTCAGAGGTTGAGAAATGTTGAGACACATGATACTGGCCATCAAGAAATATGTGAATTGCTTGCAATTTTCATATTGAATATAAAAAAATTTCCAAAGTTTCTATTTTGTGTAAGATCTTTCTACCTGTGTACTTTGCAAAGTGAAGCTACTTATTGCCAAGGAAGTGCATTTTGCTTAATGTTCTGAAAGACTGAGCTAAGTAGCTCTGACTTATGTTACATGGCATCTGTTTTATGGGATAAACAAGAATTTTACTATTTACACTTTCATAAACTATAGAAGTTATTAATTTAATTTTGCCATCCATATATTATGAGTGGGTGATATTTCCTAAGATTTTGAGTATCTCATCTCAAATGACTATAAAACTGTGAGCACCAGCTTCTGAGAAAGGAATGCATTTTACTTTACTGTATCTTTTCCTACCAGGATGGGGGACAGACTACCATTTGAAGGAGCAAATGAACCTGATCAAGTTTCGTTAAAAGCAGACACTGACATTTTACAAGATGCACTAGCTGAAAATGACACACCTTATTATGATGTATCCAGGTGAGTTCACTTTTATTGAGTTTTATTTTAGCAAATACATTTTTGAAATCTAAACATTTTATTTTTTTGTCACCATGAAGCTATTCTCATATCATTGCACATGAGTTTCCATGCGTTGTGGCTTCATTCAGCCTGATTTATTGAAACTCCTGATGCTTGCATAATTTTTACTTGTAGAGATTGTAACAGGCCAAGCTAAGCAACTCATCCACCTATATTCTGTTGCATACATTTTTAACATCAGAAATTATGCCAACAGTAGTAAAACTACAGCATTTGAGATTCTATGAAAAGTTCTAAGGTTAGAGTTTCACTTCTATGTAAAGAAAGGGTGTCTAATAATAAAAGCTATTCATTTCATAGAATATTGTCCAGAACAACATTCCAGTATAGAAAGAGTAACTCTATCCAGAAGGCAAAGCATGAAGTATTTTTCATTTGGATGGAAATTTGGTTGATAGACTTTTAGAAATCTTAAGAGATTTTGTTTACAACATTTTGGCAGAAGAAATAGCAAAAGGGATAATAAGGTTTGCTAAAATCAAAATAATTTCCCCTTGCATATATCTTTATTCAGAGTAGAAGAAATAAATCACCATGAATAAATAGAAAATAAATATATCTTCCCACCAATATTTCTTAGAAAAGAATAAGTTTTACAGATTCTACCAGGGAGCATTAATATTGAGATATGCTCCTTAAAAACCTAATTTCTTCAATTTCTCAAAATTTGGGGCTGGAAATAAGTCACTAGAATATATTATTTATTCAGTTGTTTAAAAACTTCCTTTTGGACTTTAGTTTGACTGAGAAGCTATCAAACAAGTTGATGTTTCCTTTTTATTTAATGAGCCAAAATAATCTTTTAGCAAACTATTTACAAAGTAATGACTATCACTTTTTCTTTGTTTCAGAAATGTCAGACATGCTGATGGAGTTTTTACCAGTGACTATAGTAGACTCTTGGGTCAACTTTCTGCCAAAAAGTACCTTGAGTCCCTTATTGGAAAACGAGTTAGGTAAAGAGAATTTATTACTATTAAAAAGCATGCTATCATTATTAAATTAGACAATTATATCTTCACTGTAAGCAACTTATTTATTTTATTCAAAACTGATAACTCTTAATAATGTTTAATTTCATTATAAAATAATTTATATACTTCAAAAAAATATACTAGACCCATGGATTAAGAAAATAAAGTTTCCTAGTAATATATTCATAGGCTCCAGACACACTTATTTTTCTTAAATAACCATCATTTATAAATTGGCAAACAAACGAAACTAGACTCAGTAAAAATAAAATAAGACATATTCTAAACTAGCAAATTTTAAGGCTAGCTATAGTGTTTGTATTTTACTTCCTGCTCAAACTAAGCTTTGGAAGATTTTGTCTTTAAATGGGTAATAACTGAATTTTATATGGCATTACTTATTGGCATCTCTTCATGAAGAAACATTCATTCATGTTTTTAAGAAGCGTTTACTTCTAAAGAATTCTTTCTTCCAATGGAAGAACACAATTTCAATTAGTCCCTCATTTTTTTAAAAATAAATTATTTGCTTAGTTAGGACAGAATGTCTAAAGGCAACCTAGTAAAGGGCAAAGTACATTGGATTATTCTATGCTCCCCCATCCTTAGGCTTAGAGGCTTTTTTCTTTCAGTTTTTTGCTGATAGAAAATGAGCTGGGTGTTGGAATTCCTTTTTATCTGACTCCAAGAAATTATTATTTGACTTCCTCATCCTCATGTTTCTTAGCAATAGCATCTCAGAAGACCAGGGACCAATCAAACGCCACTCAGATGCTGTCTTCACTGACAACTACACACGCCTTCGAAAGCAAATGGCTGTGAAGAAATACTTGAACTCANCAAAAAATTATTATTTGACTTCCTCATCCTCATGTTTCTTAGCAATAGCATCTCAGAAGACCAGGGACCAATCAAACGCCACTCAGATGCTGTCTTCACTGACAACTACACACGCCTTCGAAAGCAAATGGCTGTGAAGAAATACTTGAACTCAATACTAAATGGAAAGCGAAGGTAAAGAAATGAGAACTTGCTAACATGAGAAATTATAACTGACTTTCAAAATAGTAGTTGCATATGGAGACATGTCTCCCTCTCTACCTTTGAAGCAGTAATTCTCAACCTTAGCTAACATTAGATTACCCTGGAGAATATAAAANAAAGAAATGAGAACTTGCTAACATGAGAAATTATAACTGACTTTCAAAATAGTAGTTGCATATGGAGACATGTCTCCCTCTCTACCTTTGAAGCAGTAATTCTCAACCTTAGCTAACATTAGATTACCCTGGAGAATGTAAAAAATACTGATGTCTGACCCTAACCCAAAACCAATTGCCAGGAAATTAGTGTCCCTAGGCATGTGGCTGTGGACACTGGTATTTTCTGAGTTCCCCAGTTGATGCTAATGTGCCTCCAGGGTTAAAAATGATGACTGTAGAGACATCTAGTCTGGGTCTAGGAACAGGTTTTATCCAAAGTGCTGCTTTTTAAAACGTGAAGGACAGTTAACTAGCAATTTGTTACCCTGTGGAATTCCCTTTTTACCTGCAAATTAAATTATCTGTATTTTACCAAATTAAACCATGAATTATTTTGTCTTCTTGGATTCAGTAAAACCTGTGTCTTTCCATGGTATATAAATATTGGAACATAATTTATAGGAAATGCGATCCTCTCTCTCTCTTATTCCAGTTGTTTTTGTTTAGATGGGGAGTATGCAAGACAGTTCTGTTTGGGTGAGATCAAGCAAGATGGATCTCTTTGCCCACCAGATAGATTATGATTCTTTAAGAAAGCTTTTAGACGGTTTAAGACTAAAGAGCCAGTCAAAGGTAATGGCTCACCTGAAACAGAAGTGTTCAGCCCGCAGAGCACTAAACTGAGCACCCTGCACCGTCTAGGCCATGCATCACCTTTTCTTTAGATGCTTTCTCATTCAAGAGCCTTCACAAGCACAGTTCTTTCTTTCTGGTCTGCAGCAGTGAAGGAGAGTCTCCTGACTTTCTTGAAGAGTTAGAAAAATGATGAGAAAGCTCTTTGGAGAAAAGCTGCTGACAACTTCCCAGTGGTGAGTATATCTGTGTGTTCTTATATGCTAGTAGGAGTCATCTTAGCATTTAAGTAGGTAGGACTCACTTGGTAAAAAACATCATAATGTTCTCCCAGTGAGACCTTATCTAAGAAGGACACTTCTACTTAAGTGGACCACAGCTTAGTGGAGCTTGAAACTGTTCATACAGTGTTCTGATGGCATGAAAGAGACAGTTCACAATGAGTTAACAGTTCAGTATCTCCTACTTTGCTCAGAGTCATTCCTGTCATTTTGAAGAAATATTAAAAAAAGAGACTGAATCACACTACTGAGGAAAACTGGCTTTCTCTTTGATAGTAAAGCCATGTTGTTTTTATTAAAGTCCAGTCTCACAACTGACTGTTAGCATCTCATTTAAGCATAAGGAAATACTACCAAATTACAGTATGGCTCGTTACTGTGAAAATACCAAGACACCCTGGGCCTCATTATGTTTCTTTTTTTTTTTTTTAACTTTTTATTTTGCATTGGGGTATAGCTGATTAACAAAGTTGTGATAGCTTCAGGTGAACAGCAGATATTGTAGTTCTTGAAACATAATAAACTTCATGGAGTAAGAGTCAAATTTAGCTTATTTTATCTATAAAGTGAGTGTAGATACTACGACTCTAGTAGTATCCACTGTAAAACATTTTTGGAGTAGAGAAAACACAAATCGATTTGTTTTTCTTTGCTAAGTTGACAAGGTTGTTATCAAAATTGTTTTGTGTGAACATGGACACAAGACATATCTCTTTCCTGAGTTACATTAATGCTTACAGTAGCTCATAAAACATTTTTATAATGCTTCACAAGTCTTTAAAGAAATTTTATAGCATCACTATATCAAGTTGTCACAATTTTTCCCTAAAGGACTCTGAGGACAAACTTTTGGTTTTGTGTATTCTACAGTTTCTGTAACATCTGTTCAACTCTGCTACTGTAGCACGAAAGAGCCCTGTGGGAGAGGAAGAGGATGGGATGATTTGGGAGAATGGCATTGAAACATATACAATATCATATAAGAAGTGAATTGTCAGTCTCGGTTCAATGCAGGATGCAGGGTGCTTGGGGCTGGTGCACTGGATGACCCGGAGGGACAGTACGGGGAGGGAGGAGTGAGGGGGGTTCAGGATGGGGAACACATGTACATCCGTGGTGGATTCATGGTGATGTATGGCAAAGCCAATACGATGTTGTAAAGTAATTAGCCTCCAATTAAGATAAATAAATTAAAAAACAGAACAAAACAGTAACAACAACAAAATGATCCCTGTGAGAGAGAGACGCGGTCAGGGCGCTGCAGGCGCCCCTTCCTCATCACGCACAGACACTTCAGAGAAACAAACTCCTCGAATGCGCAAAAAAGAGAGTAACATACAGATTCTCAAAGAAGTTTCTCAAATAAGACTTTTCCATCAAATTAAGAAACACAAGAGCCACTACCATATAACAGGGGATTCATTACTCTGTCCCTTTATAAGATTCCATCCTCCATTTTTTGCTAGTTTGAATGGGTGACATTGGGCAAATTCTTTTAACAGGAAGTTTTGCTGGTCAGCCAATTGTGAAAATTACAAATAAGTAATTATTGATTACTAGTTAAATAACCCCTTCACATTCTGGCTCCCTTCCCAACAATAAGTTCTTTGGCAGAGTCCCTCTTCATATTCCAAAATGTGATCCCCTCTCAAAACCTGCTGATCAAGTGCAAAGATAAATATTTATTAAATGAGTGGATCAGTAAATGAAAGTCAGAGGCTATAAATAAAAATGATATTATGCTTAAAACACCAATTCTTTCTTTTTCAGAATTCTTGAAGGAAAACAATAAGTGAAGTAATTTTATTTTGAGTTCTACATAAGTAATTCAAGAAAACTACTTCAATATCAAAACCAAATAAAATACATTGTGTTGTGAATGCTGTGATTTATTTTACTCTGATGTAATAACTGTGATGTTTACACTGTAAATATTATTTGTGAGTTCTGAAATTTGTCTTTAACTCATGAGAATTCTGTGATTTCATGTGCTGTGTATCCTTTCTAATAAAAATATATTTAATGATAAGTAAATACTAGGTTAATTCCAATTATATGAGGCTCTTTGGAAGGATAGTAATCAAGCAAAATTGATGTGTTTATTTATAGGACATACTTAACTATGCAGAAGAGTGGAGGAGATAATTAGCACATCTAAATTTGAATGTTGAGCAGATAGAATGCTGTGTTAAATAAACTTCAGAGTATCTAAGAGAATTCTAAAAGCAAAGCAAATTCTAAAAAAAATCTTTAAAAAAAGATTTTCAGAAAATGTGTGTTTCCGTATTCTTAGGCAGCATTTACTTTGAATGAGATTTTTAAATCTTTCAAATTTGAATCTCTAATTGCCAAATACTCTTCTGATCAAATGTTTCAGTTAAGGAGAATGGCCTCTATTTCTGACACTGAACTTTTCCTTTATGCTTGTGTTAAGTATGTGTAACATGTAAACTGAATGGAACACTTGTTTTTGAGTGATAAATATTTTTTCCATTGTCTCTCAGATAATGCTTAGGTCATATCAGCTTTCTTCTGTGAAAGTACATTTGGAGAAACAACTATTTTTCCAAAATGATTGTAAGAAATTAAATATAGAAAATAAAGACCTTTGATTATCATTGCAGGCACTTTCTGTTGTTTTGATTCTTTATACTGTTTTGATTCTTTGCAATAATTTGTTGTAGCTCCAAAGTTCCAGGAACTAAATAGTTCTTGTGATGTTTAGAGTAGATTTATATTTGACTTTGGACGTGTTCTAAAATAACTATGACTTAAGTAAGAGAGAAATTTCTTTCTAATATAAGGCCAGAAGTAAAATGTCAAGGGTTAGCATGATGGTTCTGCTCCATGAGGCCCTCAGTAATCTAAACCCCTTCTAGCTCACCCCTCATTTTCTAGGACATAGCCCTTTTCCTCATTATCCAAAATTGCAGCTAGGGTTCCAGTCATCACACCTGCATTTTAGGCAGCAGGATGGAGGAAGAGGCCTAGAAAAAAAGGGAAAAAAGAATGCATGCTGATTCTCTCTTAACTGGTATCTTACATTGACATTCCCTTGAGTAGAACATAGTGTTGTAGTCACAGTCATTTGCAAAAGAGGCTGGGAATTTTCTTTTTTTCTGGAAGATCATGTGTTCAGTGAAAAAACAAAGTTCTATAGCTTTAAATCCCTCCTCTATAACTCTATAAACTCTAAAACTATAACTCCTCATCCCTGGAGGAGGGCATGGCAATCCACTCCAGTATTCTTGCCTAGAGAATTCCGTAGGCAGGGAAGCCAGTGGGTTACAGTCCATAGGGTTGCAAAGAGTCATACACGACTGAGCTACTAAACAGCAACAAAAACAATAACTATAAAAGTCTCAAAAAAGGATTAAAAAAAATGAATAGATCCATGCAGGGATTTTTTAAAAATCCCAGCCTATGTNTCTCCCTGTGTGCTCTGTGTCTCCAGATTTCCCTTTTTTCATGAGGACACCAGCCATATGGGATTGGAATCCTGCCCAGTGAACTCACTTTAATTTGGCTACTTCTGTTAAAACCATTCTCAGTAAGTTCACTTTCTGAGGCACTGGTGACTAGGACTGCAACATGTGGATTTGGGGGGACACAACTGAACCCATGGGCTTCCCAGGTGGCTCAGTGGTAAAGAACCTGCCTGCCGCTGCAGGAGCTGTGGGACATGCGGGTTCGATCCCTGGGTCGGGAAGATCCCCTGGGGTAGGAAATGGCAACCCGCTCCAGTATTCTTGCCTGGAAATTTTCATAAACAGAGGAGCCTGGAGGCTATAGTCCGTGGGGGTCACAAAGAGTCAGACATGACTGAACACACAACAATTGAACCATAGTGCTGAGACTTGCCAACATTAATCGTTTGGGTTATTGAGGAATAAATGGGGTATAAAGGACCAAAAAGAAAAGCTAGTGAAATGGACCGTATGGTTCTTGCCCCCCACCACACACAGACAGACCATGTCCTCTGCCTGCCTTTTGTTTGTGGAAAACTTTAGTCAAAGAATAAGTTTAATCAGGGAAGTGAGACATGTGGAAACAAAGGAAAACAGTGAGAGGAGGCTGTCATGATAATGTAGTCATGAAGCACAGTCAAGGACCTTTAGTGCTTTCTTGAGGGTTGTGGGTAATATTCTGAGCCATATCCTGTGAGCTGTCTTATAGATACCAAAACACCAGGTGGAGATGATCAGACTGTACCAGGACATGAGCTGCCACCATTCCGAGAACTGGCTGCAAAGAAATGGGAACAAATGGATCCTGGGAGTGAAGATTAGCTGTACCTAAAACAGCCATGATGATGCTGGTAAGACCACTGATGATCGATTCAAAGATGACTTAGACATGCTCGTGCTGTTTCTGCATGTAGAACCTCTCCTCCAATCTGTCTGTTAAAGCTTTCACCCGCTGCTTGTCATGGAGGGGGAGTCAGCCTTTGAACAGGTATCTGTCACCCTCCCCCACCAATTGCCAGCATCTGAAATAAGCAAACTTTCCTTCCCTCCAACCTGGCCTATTTATTGGTTTTTGAGTGGGGAGTAGCTGGACCCACACATACCTTTTGGTAACACTAGTAAAATAGCAAAAAGAATAGAATAATTCTGGAAAAAAAGTGAAGAAAATGGTTCAAGGAAGAAAGCACCCTTAACAGATTTAAATGCTGTTATTATGTAAAATAAGATCCATTTATCGATTTCTTAAGCAAGTATAGCTAAGGAATCTGCTACGTGCCCACCACTGTTCTTGATTTTGATGATTTAACAGTGAAAAAAACAGACATAAATTCTTGCCCCCATGGAGCTTACATTCTATTAAGCAAAAGATCTGATAAATCAAATAGATAAGTAAAAGACACGTTATGTTAGAAAATGATATATGCTGAGGAGAAAAAAAGTAATGCAGGGAAAGAGAATATGAAGTGTTCAAGAAGACATTTAAAATTTCACTTGAGATTCCCAGAGAAATTCTTACAGAAAGGTAAATTTGAGATACACTCTTAAAGAAGTGAGGAAATCAGCTGTGAGTTTCTATGAGAAGATCATCCTTAGTTCAGTTCAGTTTAGTCTCTCAGTCATGTCCAACTCTTAGTGACCCCATGGACCACAGCAAACCAGGTCTCCCTGTCCATTACCAACTCCTGGAGTTTACTCAAACTCATGTCCATTGAGTCTGTGATGCCATCCAACTATCTCATCCTCTGTCATCCCCTTCTCCCTCCTGCCTTCAATCTTTCCCAGCATCAGGGTCTTTCCCAGTGTGTTAGTTCTGAGCATCAGGTGGCCAAAGTATTGGAGTTTCAGCTTGAACATCAATCCTAATGAACACTCAGGACTGATCTCCTTGAGGATGGACAGGTTGGATCTCCTTGCAATCCAAGAGACTCTCAAGAGTCTGCCCCAACACCACAGTTCAAAAGCATCAATTCTTCGGCACTCAGCTTTCTTTATAGTCCATCTCTCACATCCATACATGATTACTGGAAAAACCATAGGCTTGACTAGACGGGCCTTTGTTGGCAAAGTGATGTCTCTGCTTTTTAATATGCTGTCTAGGTTGGTCATAACTTTCCTTTTAAGGAGTAAGTGTCTTTTAATTTCATGGCTGCAATCACCATCTATAGTGATTTTGGAGCCCAAGAAAATAAAGTCTGTCACTGTTTCCACTGTTTCCCCATCTATTTGCCATGAAGTGATGGGATCAGATGCTATAATCTTTGTTTTCTGAATGGTGAGTTTTAAGACAACTTTTTCACTCTCCTCTTTCACTTTCATCAAGAAGCTCTTTAGTTCTTCTTCACTTTCTGCCATAAGGGTGGGGTCATCTGCATATCTGAGGTGACTGATATTTCTTCTGGCAATCTTGATTCCAGCTTGTGCTTTATCCAGTCCAGTGTTTCTCATGCTGTACTCTGCATATAATTTAAATAAACAGGGTGACAATATACACACAGCCTTGACATACTCCTTTTCCTATTTGGAACCAGTCTGTTGTTCCATGTCCAGTTCTAACTGTTGCTTCCTGACCTGCATATAGGTTTCTCAAGAGGCAGGTCAGGTGGTCTGGTATCCCCATCTCTTTAAGACTTTTCCACAGTTTGCTGCAGTCCACACAGTCAAAGGCTTTGGCATAATCAATAAAGCAGAAATAGATGTTTTTCTGGAACTCTCTTGCTCTTTCAATGATCCATCGGATGCTGGCAATTTCTCTGGTTCCTCTGCCTTTTCTAAAACCAGCATGAACATCTGGAAGTTCATGGTTCACATATTGCTGAAGCCTGGCTTGGAGAATTTTAAGCATTATTTTGCTAGCATGTGAGATGAGTGCAATTTTGTGGTAGCTTGAGCAACCTAGAGGAGGGAATTCCAGGTGCAAAAGCCCTGGCATGAAGAGCAATCCTAATACAGTGAGGAACAGAGAGGAGGCCAATTTGGCAGAAGTGGACAGAATGGTTAAGAGAGGATGGAAGAAATAGAGTGGTTATGAGGAACTAGGCCACAGAGGACACTATAGGTCATTGCAAAACTTTGGCTTTTATTTTGGATGAGACAAGAAGCCATTAGAGAACTGTCACCAGTGACCTTCACAGTAATAGTCCTGGTCCACTGATGTAGTTGAAAGCCAGGTCCCCAAGAGAATAGGGAGGAAGGGTCTATACTGTGAATATCTATAACTCCTAGAGTTGTTTTCCTGCATAGAGGAACAAAGAAAAGAGGAGAAACTTGGTGAGGGAAGAAAAGAGGTCAAATAATTTTCTTAAAAATTTTTTATATTTATTTTGGTTGCCTTGGGTCTTCATTGCTGGTTGCAATGAGCCAGGGCTGTTCTCTAGATGCAGTGTGTAGGTTTCTCATTGCGGTAACTTCTCTTGTTTTGAAATTATTTTGAAAGTTTAATAAAAGTTAAAGAGCTTTTCTCAGAAATACACACTCTTTGTGTGCATTCAGCGAATTCCCTGAAAGTTACAGGTCCACGCCTGGAATTTTAGGAAGCTCCTTGATTGGTCTTTAAGAAGCCCCACTCTAGTTATTGAATCCTGGTTGGAGTCACTGCAAATGGGGAAATGGTATGGAGATCATTGTAATTGTGCTCAGTCGTGTCTGACTCTTTGCAGCCCCATAGACTGTAACTCTCCATGTTCCTCTCTGCATGCAATTTTCCAGGCAAGAATATTGGAGTGGGTTGCCACTCCCTACCCCAGGGGATTTCTCTGACCCAGTGACTGAACCCTTGTCTCTTGCATCTCTTGCATTGGCAGGCAGATTCTTTACCACTAGCGCCATCTGGGAAGCCCCATTAAAGTTATCCGACAGAAGGATGATAAGGATTTGAGCTAGACTGGTGGTAATGAGAAACAAAAGGAAATGGTAGAGATAGCTAACAGCAGGGACTTTTCTAAGGACTTCACATTGTTAAATCATATCAAGTCTAGAAGACATGTATCTTCAACCCCGTTTTTTAGGTGAGGGAGCTAAAACATAAAAGAGAAGCAGACTCAGCCCTGGAAGCTCATGTGGAAATATTCCATGCAGGCCCCTAATGGATCATTACTATTATGTTGTTTTTTT
>SJYW01027064.1:19463-30363 GCA_006410735.1 Raphicerus campestris
CCGTGGTGGATTCATGGTGATGTATGGCAAAGCCAATACGATGTTGTAAAGTAATTAGCCTCCAATTAAGATAAATAAATTAAAAAACAGAACAAAACAGTAACAACAACAAAATGATCCCTGTGAGAGAGAGACGCGGTCAGGGCGCTGCAGGCGCCCCTTCCTCATCACGCACAGACACTTCAGAGAAACAAACTCCTCGAATGCGCAAAAAAGAGAGTAACATACAGATTCTCAAAGAAGTTTCTCAAATAAGACTTTTCCATCAAATTAAGAAACACAAGAGCCACTACCATATAACAGGGGATTCATTACTCTGTCCCTTTATAAGATTCCATCCTCCATTTTTTGCTAGTTTGAATGGGTGACATTGGGCAAATTCTTTTAACAGGAAGTTTTGCTGGTCAGCCAATTGTGAAAATTACAAATAAGTAATTATTGATTACTAGTTAAATAACCCCTTCACATTCTGGCTCCCTTCCCAACAATAAGTTCTTTGGCAGAGTCCCTCTTCATATTCCAAAATGTGATCCCCTCTCAAAACCTGCTGATCAAGTGCAAAGATAAATATTTATTAAATGAGTGGATCAGTAAATGAAAGTCAGAGGCTATAAATAAAAATGATATTATGCTTAAAACACCAATTCTTTCTTTTTCAGAATTCTTGAAGGAAAACAATAAGTGAAGTAATTTTATTTTGAGTTCTACATAAGTAATTCAAGAAAACTACTTCAATATCAAAACCAAATAAAATACATTGTGTTGTGAATGCTGTGATTTATTTTACTCTGATGTAATAACTGTGATGTTTACACTGTAAATATTATTTGTGAGTTCTGAAATTTGTCTTTAACTCATGAGAATTCTGTGATTTCATGTGCTGTGTATCCTTTCTAATAAAAATATATTTAATGATAAGTAAATACTAGGTTAATTCCAATTATATGAGGCTCTTTGGAAGGATAGTAATCAAGCAAAATTGATGTGTTTATTTATAGGACATACTTAACTATGCAGAAGAGTGGAGGAGATAATTAGCACATCTAAATTTGAATGTTGAGCAGATAGAATGCTGTGTTAAATAAACTTCAGAGTATCTAAGAGAATTCTAAAAGCAAAGCAAATTCTAAAAAAAATCTTTAAAAAAAGATTTTCAGAAAATGTGTGTTTCCGTATTCTTAGGCAGCATTTACTTTGAATGAGATTTTTAAATCTTTCAAATTTGAATCTCTAATTGCCAAATACTCTTCTGATCAAATGTTTCAGTTAAGGAGAATGGCCTCTATTTCTGACACTGAACTTTTCCTTTATGCTTGTGTTAAGTATGTGTAACATGTAAACTGAATGGAACACTTGTTTTTCAGTGATAAATATTTTTTCCATTGTCTCTCAGATAATGCTTAGGTCATATCAGCTTTCTTCTGTGAAAGTACATTTGGAGAAACAACTATTTTTCCAAAATGATTGTAAGAAATTAAATATAGAAAATAAAGACCTTTGATTATCATTGCAGGCACTTTCTGTTGTTTTGATTCTTTATACTGTTTTGATTCTTTGCAGTAATTTGTTGTAGCTCCAAAGTTCCAGGAACTAAATAGTTCTTGTGATGTTTAGGGTAGAATTATATTTGACTTTGGATGTGTTCTAAAATAACTATGACTTAAGTAAGAGAGAAATTTCTTTCTAATATAAGGCCAGAAGTAAAATGTCAAGGGTTAGCATGATGGTTCTGCTCCATGAGGCCCTCAGTAATCTAAACCCCTTCTAGCTCACCCCTCATTTTCTAGGACATAGCCCTTTTCCTCATTATCCAAAATTGCAGCTAGGGTTCCAGCCATCACACCTGCATTTTAGGCAGCAGGATGGAGGAAGAGGCCTAGAAAAAAAGGGGAAAAAGAATGCATGCTGATTCTCTCTTAACTGGTATCTTACATTGACATTCCCTTGAGTAGAACATAGTGTTGTAGTCACAGTCATTTGCAAAAGAGGCTGGGAATTTTCTTTTTTTCTGGAAGATCATGTGTTCAGTGAAAAAACAAAGTTCTATAGCTTTAAATCCCTCCTCTATAACTCTATAAACTCTAAAACTATAACTCCTCATCCCTGGAGGAGGGCATGGCAATCCACTCCAGTATTCTTGCCTAGAGAATTCCGTAGGCAGGGAAGCCAGTGGGTTACAGTCCATGGGGTTGCAAAGAGTCAGACACGACTGAGCTACTAAACAGCAACAACAACAATAACTATAAAAGTCCCAAAAAAGGATTAAAAAAAATGAATAGGTCCATGCAGGGATTTTTTAAAAATCCCAGCCTATGTATCTTAAATTCTCACCAAAAAGGCTTAAAGAAATAACAAGGAAATCAGGTTAGGTAGAATCAGGTAGCCCCTAACTATTAATGAACAATCATCATCATTACAGGCAGAACCTTGCTCAGTTTCATTTGCTACAATTAGAACAAATGGCTACATGAGGAGAGACTAGTCTAGAATTACTAGTAATTGGAAAATAGTTTATACAAATTGAAATGAATTGGACTAACTGTACCTTTCCTTCATATCTGATTTCACAAATTATAGGTCATTGTTAAGTGACTTTTCTATGTAAAATGCTCACTGCAGAGAAAACAGAAAACTTCTAGATGCTATTTGCACACAAGAAGCTTATAAAGATCAAAGTTGGGCATCATTAAAGTGCAATTTGAATGTGAATCTAGAGTTTTATTTTATTTTTTTCTTGGCCGTGCCACACAGCATATGGGACCTTAGTTCCCTGACCAGGGATCAAACCCAGGCCCTTGGCAGTGAAACTGTGGAGTCCTAATCACCGGGCTGCCAGGGAGTTCCCTAAAGAGTTTTGATTTTATCTCATTAATATGAATCTTCTCAATTGACTCCCTATTCCTTCAAGAGAAATTTGCTAAGTGACTGTGATGTGCCAGGAGGATATGTGGGAGATGAGTGTTCTAGGCAGAAGCAAGATCAAGTGCAAGTGAGGGCACAGTCTGGCACATCTGAACAGCAAGGAAGGCACGATGTCCCAAACAGTATGAGCTGGACAAGGGTGGAGGAGGAGACAAGGTCAGAGTGTCACCAAGGACTGGAACCTGTGATGCTCCCTTGGTGGATCAGTCGGTAAAGAAGCTGCCTGCAATGTGGGAGACCTGGGTTCGATCCCTGAGTTGGGAAGAGCTCCTGGAGGAGAGAATGGCAACCAATGCCAGTACACTTGCCTGGAGAATCCCCATGGACAGAGGAGCCTGCGAGAGCACAGTCCATGAGGTTGAAAAGAGTCAGACATGACTGGGCAACTAAGCACCCAGCACAGAACTTGTGAGGCCTCACAGGCCACCGTTAAGGGTTTGAGGAGTGAGGGGAAGAAACTGCAGAATTCTGGATTTGCTGAAATGCATGTTGTCATGATCAATCTGACTGCTGTACTGGGAAGAGGGTGCAAGGAGGCTAAGGATGGAAGATGGAGACACTTGCGGAGACTGCTGCTATGAATCATGGGAGAGACAATATGGCTACCAGGGCACCCCCAGGGCAGGTGGGTGAGAAGTGGTCGGAACACATTTCAAAAGGGGAATCAAGCTTTTCCCTGATGAATGGAAGATATGAAAGAGAAAAGTCCAGAATGATTCCAAGGTAAATGACTTGAACAACTTGAAGGATGAGTTTCCATTAAGTGAGATGAAGAACACTGTGGGTAAGGAGGTTCCTGGGGAAGATGAGGTCTGTTTCGATGGGTTAAATCTGATGTTGTGTAGAGTTGGGGTAACTGTGAGTTGAGGAGACACTGGGTTGGAGATAAATTACTGAGAGTCTTCAGTGTGTAGATGGGATTTAAAGACACAAAAGAGTGAGATCCCCAGGGACTGAATGTGGCTAGAGAAGAGTCTCAGCACCTGAAACCCCTCAGTGTATCCATTCACTGGGACTGGGATCACAAAGCGCCACACACAGAGAGCCTCAAGCAGCAGAAGGGTATTGTTTCCGGAGGTCAGAAGTCAAGGATCAAGCTGTTACTGGGGTTGGTTCCTTCTAAGCGCGGTGATGGAGAACTGGATCCTCTTTCCTGGCTCCTGGCGGTTTGCCGGCAATCTCTGCTTGTGGAAGTGTCACCTCAGTCTCTGGCTTGATCTTCACATGGGGCTCTCCCTGTGTGCTCTGTGTCTCCAGATTTCCCTTTTTTCATGAGGACACCAGCCATATGGGATTGGAATCCTTCCCAGTGAACTCACTTTAATTTGGCTACTTCTGTTAAAACCATTCTCAGTAAGTTCACTTTCTGAGGCACTGGTGACTAGGACTGCAACATGTGGATTTGGGGGGACACAACTGAACCCATGGGCTTCCCAGGTGGCTCAATGGTAAAGAACCTGCCTGCCGCTGCAGGAGCTGTGGGACATGCGGGTTCGATCCCTGGGTCGGGAAGATCCCCTGGGGTAGGAAATGGCAACCCGCTCCAGTATTCTTGCCTGGAAATTTTCATAAACAGAGGAGCCTGGAGGCTATGGTCCGTGGGGGTCACAAAGAGTCAGACATGACTGAACACACAACAATTGAACCATAGTGCTGAGACTTGCCAACATTAATCGTTTGGGTTATTGAGGAATAAATGGGGTATAAAGGACCAAAAAGAAAAGCTAGTGAAATGGACCGTATGGTTCTTGCCCCCCACCACACACAGACAGACCATGTCCTCTGCCTGCCTTTTGTTTGTGGAAAACTTTAGTCAAAGAATAAGTTTAATCAGGGAAGTGAGACATGTGGAAACAAAGGAAAACAGTGAGAGGAGGCTAAGTCATGATAATGTAGTCATGAAGCACAGTCAAGGATCTTTAGTGCTTTCTTGAGGGTTGTGGGTAATATTCTGAGCCATATCCTGTGAGCTGTCTTATAGATACCAAAACACCAGGTGGAGATGATCAGACTGTACCAGGACATGAGCTGCCACCATTCCGAGAACTGGCTGCAAAGAAATGGGAACAAATGGATCCTGGGAGTGAAGATTAGCTGTACCTAAAACAGCCATGATGATGCTGGTAAGACCACTGATGATCGATTCAAAGATGACTTAGACATGCTCGTGCTGTTTCTGCATGTAGAACCTCTCCTCCAATCTGTCTGTTAAAGCTTTCACCCGCTGCTTGTCATGGAGGGGGAGTCAGCCTTTGAACAGGTATCTGTCACCCTCCCCCACCAATTGCCAGCATCTGAAATAAGCAAACTTTCCTTCCCTCCAACCTGGCCTATTTATTGGTTTTTGAGTGGGGAGTAGCTGGACCCACACATACCTTTTGGTAACACTAGTAAAATAGCAAAAAGAATAGAATAATTCTGGAAAAAAAGTGAAGAAAATGGTTCAAGGAAGAAAGCACCCTTAACAGATTTAAATGCTGTTATTATGTAAAATAAGATCCATTTATCGATTTCTTAAGCAAGTATAGCTAAGGAATCTGCTACGTGCCCACCACTGTTCTTGATTTTGATGATTTAACAGTGAAAAAAACAGACATAAATTCTTGCCCCCATGGAGCTTACATTCTATTAAGCAAAAGATCTGATAAATCAAATAGATAAGTAAAAGACACGTTATGTTAGAAAATGATATATGCTGAGGAGAAAAAAAGTAATGCAGGGAAAGAGAATATGAAGTGTTCAAGAAGACATTTAAAATTTCACTTGAGATTCCCAGAGAAATTCTTACAGAAAGGTAAATTTGAGATACACTCTTAAAGAAGTGAGGAAATCAGCTGTGAGTTTCTATGAGAAGATCATCCTTAGTTCAGTTCAGTTCAGTCTCTCAGTCATGTCCAACTCTTCGTGACCCCATGGACCACAGCAAGCCAGGTCTCCCTGTCCATTACCAACTCCTGGAGTTTACTCAAACTCATGTCCATTGAGTCTGTGATGCCATCCAACTATCTCATCCTCTGTCATCCCCTTCTCCCTCCTGCCTTCAATCTTTCCCAGCATCAGGGTCTTTCCCAGTGTGTTAGTTCTGAGCATCAGGTGGCCAAAGTATTGGAGTTTCAGCTTGAACATCAATCCTAATGAACACTCAGGACTGATCTCCTTGAGGATGGACTGGTTGGATCTCCTTGCAATCCAAGAGACTCTCAAGAGTCTGCCCCAACACCACAGTTCAAAAGCATCAATTCTTCGGCACTCAGCTTTCTTTATAGTCCATCTCTCACATCCATACATGATTACTGGAAAAACCATAGGCTTGACTAGACGGGCCTTTGTTGGCAAAGTGATGTCTCTGCTTTTTAATATGCTGTCTAGGTTGGTCATAACTTTCCTTTTAAGGAGTAAGTGTCTTTTAATTTCATGGCTGCAATCACCATCTATAGTGATTTTGGAGCCCAAGAAAATAAAGTCTGTCAGTTTCCACTGTTTCCCCATCTATTTGCCATGAAGTGATGGGATCAGATGCTATAATCTTTGTTTTCTGAATGGTGAGTTTTAAGACAACTTTTTCACTCTCCTCTTTCACTTTCATCAAGAAGCTCTTTAGTTCTTCTTCACTTTCTGCCATAAGGGTGGGGTCATCTGCATATCTGAGGTGACTGATATTTCTTCTGGCAATCTTGATTCCAGCTTGTGCTTTATCCAGTCCAGTGTTTCTCATGCTGTACTCTGCATATAATTTAAATAAACAGGGTGACAATATACACACAGCCTTGACATACTCCTTTTCCTATTTGGAACCAGTCTGTTGTTCCATGTCCAGTTCTAACTGTTGCTTCCTGACCTGCATATAGGTTTCTCAAGAGGCAGGTCAGGTGGTCTGGTATCCCCATCTCTTTAAGACTTTTCCACAGTTTGCTGCAGTCCACACAGTCAAAGGCTTTGGCATAATCAATAAAGCAGAAATAGATGTTTTTCTGGAACTCTCTTGCTCTTTCAATGATCCATCGGATGCTGGCAATTTCTCTGGTTCCTCTGCCTTTTCTAAAACCAGCATGAACATCTGGAAGTTCATGGTTCACATATTGCTGAAGCCTGGCTTGGAGAATTTTAAGCATTATTTTGCTAGCATGTGAGATGAGTGCAATTTTGTGGTAGCTTGAGCAACCTAGAGGAGGGAATTCCAGGTGCAAAAGCCCTGGCATGAAGAGCAATCCTAATACAGTGAGGAACAGAGAGGAGGCCAATTTGGCAGAAGTGGACAGAATGGTTAAGAGAGGATGGAAGAAATAGAGTGGTTATGAGGAACTAGGCCACAGAGGACACTATAGGTCATTGCAAAACTTTGGCTTTTATTTTGGATGAGACAAGAAGCCATTAGAGAACTGTCACCAGTGACCTTCACAGTAATAGTCCTGGTCCACTGATGTAGTTGAAAGCCAGGTCCCCAAGAGAATAGGGAGGAAGGGTCTATACTGTGAATATCTATAACTCCTAGAGTTGTTTTCCTGCATAGAGGAACAAAGAAAAGAGGAGAAACTTGGTGAGGGAAGAAAAGAGGTCAAATAATTTTCTTAAAAATTTTTTATATTTATTTTGGTTGCCTTGGGTCTTCATTGCTGGTTGCAATGAGCCAGGGCTGTTCTCTAGATGCAGTGTGTAGGTTTCTCATTGCGGTAACTTCTCTTGTTTTGAAATTATTTTGAAAGTTTAATAAAAGTTAAAGAGCTTTTCTCAGAAATACACACTCTTTGTGTGCATTCAGCGAATTCCCTGAAAGTTACAGGTCCACGCCTGGAATTTTAGGAAGCTCCTTGATTGGTCTTTAAGAAGCCCCACTCTAGTTATTGAATCCTGGTTGGAGTCACTGCAAATGGGGAAATGGTATGGAGATCATTGTAATTGTGCTCAGTCGTGTCTGACTCTTTGCAGCCCCATAGACTGTAACTCTCCATGTTCCTCTCTGCATGCAATTTTCCAGGCAAGAATATTGGAGTGGGTTGCCACTCCCTACCCCAGGGGATTTCTCTGACCCAGTAACTGAACCCTTGTCTCTTGCATTGGCAGGCAGATTCTTTACCACTAGCGCCATCTGGGAAGCCCCATTAAAGTTATCCGACAGAAGGATGATAAGGATTTGAGCTAGACTGGTGGTAATGAGAAACGAAAGGAAATGGTAGAGATAGCTAACAGCAGGGACTTTTCTAAGGACTTCACATTGTTAAATCATATCAAGTCTAGAAGACATGTATCTTCAACCCCGTTTTTTAGGTGAGGGAGCTAAAACATAAAAGAGAAGCAGACTCAGCCCTGGAAGCTCATGTGGAAATATTCCATGCAGGCCCCTAATGGATCATTACTATTATGTTGTTTTTTGTTATAGAAACCCCCTGAAACACTGGCCCCCTAATGGGTATTACTTAAGACCCCAGAAAGACTAAGTGACTTTTCCAATATACCATAATTATTTAGTGGTAGAGCAGGGACTAGACTTCAGATGCTTTCTTCATCTTACTCTTTCACACCCAGTACTGAAATTGGCAAAATTCAATGCATAGTACATGGATTCCCTCAAAGCCCCCTGCAGTCTCAGTCCCATCTCTGTAGAGGCTGCCCTGCCCTCCTAAAGGATTTCAGAGGCCAGACAGGTAAGAAGCCAGAGAGCTCACCTCGCTAGTGAGGCTTTTCCAGACATGGTATTCTGCTTCTTTTTTGCTCAAGAAGCATGGAGGATACCCGGCCCCTCTGTGTTTTAGCAGCCGTGCTGAACTGCAGCTTTTCCGTGAGGGTGGAGCCCTATCTCCCCTTATGGTCCCACCCTGCGGGCGCCTCGTGTATTCTCAGATTTTCCTCAACTCTTGCCTTTCAGAAGCCTGGCCCTAAAACCCAGCCTCAGCTAGTTCTTTGCTGAAACATTCCTGGAACTGCCCTGTATTCTTCCTTATATCATCTTCAGCACATGGATGATATGATGATGTCTCAGATGGGCGTTATCTGAGATCACCTTTGCCTCCCTTTTCCTTTTTGTATTCCACTCTCTCTTTTATACTTGATCTCTTTCTGGACTTGGACAGAACTTGCTACAGGTCACAAGGATTTCATCAGCGATCATTAGTCCCATTCCAAGGAGTCTATGCTATTATATTTCTCTATTCAAGTCTCACTTTCCAACTGTTCCTTCCCTTCCCTCTCTCTCTGTTCCTTGCATGTTCTTTGCTATTGCAAACTAATACTTTCCTGAGTAGTCACATACAGCTGAAATCTCTGGGGGTTCTGGCTTATGCTGTGTTTCAAAAGATAAGCCAGGGTGGAAAATGCCTATCATTGAACATACCAGTTTATTGTTCTTGAAATGATACAAATAGTTCTTATTGCAAAAGTATCTAAGAAGACAATCTCTAAAGGAGTTATCTCTTGATTTAAAAAGGACTTTCAGTGTATTAAACAACACTGAATTCAGTGCTTGGTCTTTGCATGGAATCCTTACCATGGCTTTGAAGCTGGTGATTGATTTGGGGAGCAGAGAAAACTTTATTTTTGTTCTGGCTTACATTTATAAATTAATGTTGATAATGCACAGTTAAAAACATGAGGTGGCCAAAGTATTGGAGTTTCAGCCCTAGCATCAGTCCTTCCAATGAACATCCAGGACTGGTTCAGTTCAGTTCAGTTCAGTTCAGTTCAGTCGTTTAGTCGTGTCTGACTCTTTGCAACCCCATGAATCGCAGCACGCCAGGCCTCCCTGTACATCACCAACTCCCAGAGTTCACTCAGACTCATGTCCATTGAGTCAGTCATGCCATCCAGCCATCTCATCCTCTGTCCAGAAATCCCAGGGCTGATCTCCTTCAGAATGGACTGGTTGGATCTCCTTGCAATCCAAGGGACTCTCAAGAGTCTTCTCCAACACCACAGTTCAAAAGCATCAATTCTTCAGTGCTCAGTTTTCTTCACAGTCCAAATCTCACATCCATATGTGACCACTGGAAAAACCATAGCCTTGACTAGACAGACCTTTGTTGGTAAAGTAATGTCTATGCTTTTCAGCATGCTATCTAAGTTGGTCATAACTTTCCTTCTAAGGAGTAAGCGTCTTTTAATTTCATGGTTACAGTCACCATCTGCAGTGATTTTGGAGCCCAGAAAAATAAAGTCTGACACTGTTTTCACTGTTTCCCCTTCTATTTCCCTTGAAGTGCTGGGACCAGATGCCATGATCTTTGTCTTCTGAATGTTGAGGTTTAAGCCAGCTTTTTCACTCTCCTCTTTCACTTTCATCAAGAGGCTTTTGAGTTCCTCTTCGCTTTCTGCAGTAAGGCAGAAGGTGAAGAGTGGTGTCATCTGCATATTTGAGGTGATTGATGTTTCTTCCAGCAATCTTGATTCCAGCTTGTGCTTCTTCCAGTCCAGCATTTCTCATGAGGTACTCTGCTTATAAGTTAAATAAGCAGCTGACAATATACAGCCTTAAGGTACTCCTTTTCCTATTTGGAACCAGTCTGTTGTTCCATGTCCAGTTCTAACTGCTGCTTCCTGACCTGCATATAGGTTTCTCAAGACGCAGGTCAATTGAATTGAATTGAAGTTGCTCAGTCGTGTTCAACTCTTTGTGACCCCATGGACTGCAGCCCACCAGGCTCCTCCATGGGATTTTCCAGGCAATAGTCCTGGAGTGGATTGCCATTTCCTTCTCCAGGGGACCTTCCCAACCCAGGGATTGAACCCGGGTCTCTGGTATTGTAGACAGATGCTTCACTGTCTGAGCCACCAGGGAAGTCCAGAGGCAGGTCAGGTGGTCTGGTAGTCTCATCTCTTTCAGAATTTTCCACAATTTATTGTGATCCACACAGTCAAAGTCTTTGGCATAGTCAATAAAACAGAAATACATGTTTTTCTGGAACTCTCTTGCTTTTTCCATGATCCAGCAGATGCTGGCAATTTGATCTCTGGTTCCTCTGCCTTTTCTAAAACCAGCTTGAACATC
>SJYW01027064.1:45691-64366 GCA_006410735.1 Raphicerus campestris
CGACTCTGTGCGACCCCATAGATGGCAGCCCACAGGCTCCCCCGTCCCTGGGATTCTCCAGGCAAGAATACTGGAGTGGGTTGCCATTTTCTTCTCCAATGCATGAAAGAGAAAAGTGAAAGTGAAGTCGCTCAGTCGTGTCTGACTCTTAGCAACCCCATGGACTGGAGCCTACCAGGCTCCTCCACCCATGGGATTTTCCAGGCAAGAGTACTGGAGTGGGGTGCCATTGCCTTCTCCAAAGGTCTATAAGAGCTGTGTAATCTTTCTTGTTATTTGAAAATATTAATGAAATTTTATGAAACCTCTAGTTGTGCTAATCCAGAAAAGAGGAAATAAGATCAAAGTCACATACAAAATATTAGGCATGAAAAGGAGAAATTGTATATAGGAAAGTGATTAAAAATAAAAGAATAAAATAGGGAGAGTAACTTCTATGTCAATAAATTTGAAACTGTAAGCGCAATGGACACATTTCTACAAAAATATTTTATCAAAGTGTATTTAGGTAGGATTAGAAGAATAAATAACCTTTGCAACTATTAAATAAATTTTTTAAACGTTAACATTGCTGTGGACTGAGTGTGTCACGTTCAAATTCATATGTTGAAGCCCTAGTTCCCAGTGTGGTAATATTTGGGGATGGGACCCTTCAGAGGAAACTAGGGTTACATGGGGTTGTGAGGTTTGGTGGCTTCACGATGGGATTAGTGACCTTTTTAAAAAGGAATACAGAAAGATTGCTCTCTCTTTTCCCTGCCATGTGAGGACCCAGCAAGAAGGTCATGTACAAGCCAGGTGCTCACTGGACATGTGGGCCAGTTGATTTGGATTTCTAGTCTAGAGAACTGTAATGAAGTACATTTCTATTGTTTAAGCCACCTGTTCTATGGTATTTGTTGTGGCAGGCCCAGATGAGTAAGACAAACATAATTTCATAAAGGAAACCCCAGACCCAGTGTCTTATATATTTGAATTCAATCAAAGTTTCAAGAGACAGATCAGTTCAATCTTAAACCAATTTCCAGAAAATTTAAAAATGATCCACTATTAAACTTATTCTATGAAGTCATAGCTTGTGATAACAAAACTCGATTTAAAAAAAAAAAAGCAAAAACAAAAACAACACACATGGAGAAGGGAACACTATAAGCCATGGCTTTCATGAATCAGATGGAAAATCCCAAGCCCAATATTAGCAAAATACTTTCATTTGGGTTTAAGAAGATAACGCAAATCAATTAAGCTGGATTTATCCCAGAAATGTAAGAATGTTTTAATATTAACCTAAACATGCTATTCACCACATAAACAAGTTAAAGCAGCTAAAACCATATGATAAGAGGCAACTATAAACATCTGATAAGTTCCAGTACCTATTTATGATTGGTAAAGGTTATATACCCCAAGCCTACATTACATCATTCTCAATGGTAAAGCATTAGAATAACCTCTTTTAAAATTAGGAACATATTCGAGATGTTCAAAATCATAGTTTTTATTCAACTTCATATTGTAGGCCTTAGAACAAAAAAGACAATAACAATAAACTCTTTTACACGTCCAGCTACACATTTGCACATGAATGTATAGCAGCACTGTTTGTAATAGTTTCAGCTGGAAAGAACTAATAATGATACATGTTAAGTTCAGATGCTCTTTAACTTTACTCCCTTAGAATCCTTGTATATTTAAATCTACTTTAAAAAATTGGGGCACGGTTGCTTTACAACGTTTTAGATTCTGCTGTACAATGACGTGAATCTGCTATATGCATACATACAGCCCCTCCCTCTTGGACCTCCCTTCCCCTTGCGCCTTTTCTGCCTCTCTAGGTCATCACAGAGCACCAAGCCAAGCTCCCTGTGCTATGCAGCAGGTTCCCGCTAGCCATTTGTTTTATATCAACAGTGCACATCGATCAATCCCAATGTCCCTAATTATCTCGCCCCTTCTCCCCCGACAGTGTGTCCACACATTCATTCTCTATGTTTGCATCTCGATTTCTGCCCTACAAACAGGTTCATCTGTGCTATTTTCCTAGATTCCACATATATTCATTAATGTGAATGAATGAATTCACACTACTCTTCTGGCTGCATACAAATTATGTTATCTTCCTTGTTTGAAAAGGAGAGATTGTTTCTTTTGGGAATGCACAGTGCTTAGCCCCCAAATCAATACATTCTAAAATATTTTTTAAAATAAGTAGCAAATTAGTGGATGAATAGCAGTAATAATTACCTATAGAAAAGTTAATATTTTCACACTTTATATAACGTATATATTTCATAATTTATGCTTGTAAAACTATCATGTATTATTTGAAGTCAAACTTATTTTTAAAAGTTTATACTTAATATTTTGTTTTGTTCTGGTGACTAGTTTCACATAATCCTCATTTGTATCTTTGTAAAGTTGAGAATAAATATAATATAGATATTTTAATGGAATTAAGTATAAACTTACTTGAATATCTTCGGTCCTTTACAGATACGCAAGTTATAAAGTTGCTCACAAAGGAAAACAGAATGATCCCGAAGAGGAGAATAAATGTTGAAGATCATAAGTAATTATACTCTCAAATGCTCATGGAATTGGTTAATCACATTCATGCCTAGCAATGCACTCACTAAAATTTCCAATACACCCTCCATGCCAGCGAACAATTATAATGTTTCCAACATAAAAATTTAATGTTAGGAACTTATGTGATTTTAGTTGACTTACTGTAGGAAGGCTTCATGTAATTTATGTACAATTGAGATATGGTACAGAGCCCAAGAAGATAAGAAAATAGAATGCTCTTGGGATGGTTTTTATTTTCAGTGGGCAGCGCAAGCCAAGCTGAAACCACAATTTAAATTGTGAAGCAATTGAATGCTAGGTTCATCATAGAGTTGCCCTAGTAGGGGCACTCTTTCTCTTCTGGGTCACAGGGCAGAATGTAATAGGGATAATTTTGAACTTTACTTAAAATCCCATGATCTGAAACATTATCTTATTTTTTAATATAATCTCTTAACTCATCCCTAGGAGTCAGAGATATGTCTTCATGAGTGATAATGAATGCCTAAATAAAATCTGGGGAAATTTAATGGAAGTCTTCAGGCCCAGCACTGAGCTGGTATACTGACGTCATTTGTTTTTTATTTGGTCTAGAACTAAATTAAATCTTCCCAGTGGCTCAGCAGTAAAGAATCTGCCTGCAATACAGGAAACACAGGAGACACAGGTTCAATCCCTGAGTTGGGAAGATCTGCTAAACTCCTACCTTTCCACAGAGACTGGGAAATTGAGGCACTGTTTCTCTCCATGATTACATTTCAAAGGAAGGGCTCCCAGGTTCTTATTAAATCCTGGGTTTAAACTCATTCCTGGGAATAAAATTGAATTGTCAGACCCATGAAAAGGTTTGAATCTGTCTCTGAAATTGGATTCTAGAAAAGAAAGGATTGTTACATTAAAATGTAATCTCTATGATAGTAGAATTTCTTGTTTAATCCATTTTGTTCACTTTTGTATCCCCAGGTCCTAGAAAAGTATCTGGCATAGTTGTTCAGTATATACCCTTGTGAGAGAAAAGAAAGAAGAAAGGAAGGGAAGGGATGAAAGGAGTGAAATACACGTATTAGTAAGTGTCTTTTGGAGAAGGCAATGGCACCCCACTCCAGTATTCTTGCCTAGAGAATTCCAGGGACAGGGGAGCCTGGTGGGCTGCTGTCTATGGGGTCGCACAGAGTCTGACACGACTGAAGCGACTTAGCAGCAGCAGCAGTAAGTGTCTTTAATGCAAACCACCCACCTACTTAGCCCTTCCACTGATCTGTCTGATTGCCCACATCCAGTGCTTCAATTCTCTGCCCAAACTTCCTGATTTCTACAGTTAAAACTTTCCTAAACGACTTGTCCTTCTCTTGGAAGATCTGGATTCCTATTTTAAAAAAGCACTTCCAGCATCCAGTTATCTAACAAGGATGAGTCAAGCATTAGATCTGTCCTGCTAACCAAGCCATTTTGAAAAATATGCTCCAGTGAAGACAAGCAATTTAACATTTCATTAAGATGGACTAAGTGATTGACCCATTTAGTTAAACATTTCAGTGAAATTAGTTATAGATGTTAAAATTCCAAGCAGTATAAGGGCATTTGGAGAACAAGGAAAGACCATAGGTAGTAGGACATAGCTAAACCCCAAAATATTTAAGAGAGTAAAACATTTTTTAAAATCAGAAAATTGTATTATTAGATGTAAGTTTAGTGAATTAGTCTTTTATTTGTCTTTTTATAAGCAAAGCCATCCCTTAAACAACCCTAGCATTTGAAGATCTTTCATGTTCAAGGGGTGGATGGAAGGTAGTTTGGCCAACTTCTCAGCTTTGGTCATAGAAAGTCTACAAAGCTAATGGCATGCATTGATTCTTTTGGCATGCAAAGCAGAATATTATCTTCTGCCAAAGATACTGCCAAACGGATGCTCAGTTGTATCATGTCAAAGAAGAACTGCACAAAATAGAATTAAACAGGCCTGGGAGACTTTATTTAAGACCATGGCAATAGGGGAGAGAGACTGAACTCTGCTGAAACAAAGGGTGAGAGAGTCTTGAGCACTGAAGTGAGCTGGTGGGAAAAGATTGTAGGACTTTGGGAGGTTGATCAATGTGAGTAGGCCATATATGTTTGCTAATAGATGCTCATCAAAGTTCGGCTCCTACTTTTCCACTGAGATTAGGAAACTGAGGCACTGTGTCCTTCCATGATGGCATTGCAAAGGAATGACTCCCAGGTCCTTATTAAACTTTGGGTTTAAACCTATTCCTGGGTTGTAAAACTGATCAGAGGTAAAGAGCTGTCTACATTTTAAAGTGGTGGAGGCAGAAGGCAACACAGGTAATCTGAAATGAAAGCTGAGAAAAGGGAGTTTTGGGGTGCACAGTCAGGAAGGAATCTGTCTGAAGTTTAGTCATGCTGAAAAAGCATTAGGGTTGTCTTGGTCAGTTACCAATCACAAGTAATTTATATAAAACCCTCCTGTCTCTCCATTTCTCTTCACTGTTCTGTGTGCTGCTGTGCTTGTGCTTAGTCACTCAATCATGTCCCATTCTTTATTTTAATTTAAATTTATTTATTCTAATTGGAGGCTAATTACTTTACAATATTGTATTGGTTTTGCCATACATCAATATGAATCCACCACAGGTGTACACGTGTTCCCCATCCTGAACACTTCTCCCATCTCCCTCCCCGTACCATCCCTCTGGGTCATCCCAGTGCACCAGCCCCAAGCATCCTGTATCCTGCATACAACCTGGACTGGCAATTCGTTTCTTATATGATATTATACGTGTTTCAATGCCATTCTCCCACGTCATCCCACCCTTGCCCTCTCCCACAGAGTCCAAAAGACTGTTCTACACATCTGTGTCTCTTTTGCTGTCTTGCATACAGGGTTATTGTTACCATCTATCTAAATTCCATATATATGCGTTAGTATACTGTATTGGTGTTTTTCTTTCTGGCTTACTTCACTCTGTATAATAGGCTCAGTTTCATCCACTTCATTAGAACTGATTCAAATGTGTTCTTTTTAATGGCTGAGTAATTCTCCATTGTGTATATGTACCACAGCTTTCTTATCCATTCATCTGCTGATGGACATCTAGGTTGCTTCCATGTCCTGGCTATTATAAATAGTGTTGTGATGAACATTGAAGTACATGTGTCTCTTTCAATTCTGGTTTCCTCGGTGTGTATGCCCAGCAGTGGGATTGCTGGGTCATATGGCAGTTCTATTTCCAGTTTTTTAAGGACTCTCCACACTGTTCTCCATAGTGGCTGTACTAGTTTGCATTCCCACCAACAGTGTAAGAGGGTTCCCTTTTCTCCACACCCTCTCCAGCATTTCTTGCTTGTAGACTTTTGGATTGCAGCCATTCTGACTGGTGTGAAATGGTACCTCATTGTGGTTTTGATTTGCCTTTCTCTGATAATGAGTGATGTTGAGCATCCATGCATGTGTTTGTTAGCCATCTGTATGTCTTCTTTGGAGAAATGCCTGTTTAGTTCTTTGGCCCACTTTTTCATTGAGACACAATGGACCGTAGACCACCAGGCATCTCTGTCCATGGGGATGGACATGAGTGGGTTGCCATGTCCTTCTCTGGGGGATCTTCCAAATCCAGGGATTAAATCCAGGTCTCCCTCATTGCAGGCAGATTCTTCACCATCTGAGCCACAAGGGAAGCCAAGAAATCACCCTTCTGAGAGACGTGTAATTGATCATTCATTTACTGAACAATTTTTCCTCAAGTACCTATCCTATGCCTTGAGCTTGTGTAGAAGCCCATGGGGAACATGGGCTTGAGGTATATGGAGAAAACAGACAAGAGATAATCACTGATATAAATGTAAGTTATAAGTAAGGCAGTTTCTATCCATAATGACATATTGTGCTCTGGGAATCTGTAACAGGGGGATTGCACGCAGTCTCAGTGGCAAAGAAGAATTCCCTCAGTGTGTGATATTTGAGCTGAGACCAGAAGGACAAGCAAGACTCAGAAAGCGCGGAAAACTAGGATGAATCATGGACCACTGGGAAGGCTCTGAGAATAGAGCTGGAGTAGGGCTGGAAAAGAGGAATAAAAGGAGAAGAAAACAAGTCTAAGGTGGCTGCAGAAGACATTGTCAGAGCAAACAGAGCCCGAGAAGAAATGAGGTAGAGGCCTGTGAGCAGCACTAAGAGCTGTCACTCCATGAAGTCACGGACTAGTCTTGTTAAGGATTTAATGTGGCCAAAGAATGCCAAGATCCATAACAAAGATTCTCCCATGTTCTGTGGCTTCATCTGTTATCCAGAGGGGCAGTTTGGAGCATCCACACCTAGAACCAACTTCTCTGTCTCTTTAGCAACAAGATGACCTTCAACTTGCTTTCCTCTCTTATAAAACTTCTCCAAATCGTCTCACTAATATATAGAGGGATTTCCTTCGCAGTGGGACACAGCTTTTATACATATAGATATGCAAATTTTATACATACAGACAGTTCCCTGTATGCTACAGCAGACAACAACAAACACGAATCAGAGAGAGAGTAATGTCAGCCTTAAAAGGCTGAACTATTATCACACACGTGGCAAAGTCAAATTCCTAACCAGGGATGTGCACTTTTGCATAAAAGTCACAGTCAGACATTCTCCTCTAGTTTCCATTTTCCACTTTGGCTCTGAGGCAAGTCTTCCATCCTGTTGCATCTATATAATCTGGCTTTCTGACACTCCTAAAAGGCAGATTACCAATACTGAAATGTTAAGCCTACTCCCTTACTTCAGGTCCAGAAGATGATTTCAAATTATATTTTTCAAAAGCATTGTGAGGTTCTTGTAATGGTATACATGTGACCCGTACCATGTGCTGAACCAAAGCCTGCAATAGTACAGAGAAATACAAATATTTCGAGCAATTATTCAATGTCACCTTTTCGAGATTACAGACTGATGCTTGGAACATAGGAGCCTCAAGAATTGAAAAAGTTCTGCGGAGCCTCAGTCCTTACACAGAGCACTGAGCACAGTGCCTGGCATATAATGGGCATGCAGTAATGGTAGCTTTTTATCATTATCGTTTGTTAACTGTGATCTTGATGCTTACAGTATTTCCCTTAACCTTACTTAAGTCAGATGTAAAACTTTCCTAAGACAAGTGAAAGACGTATTTACAACTGGATACTAAAAAAGATTATGTACATTCTGTTGAAAACATACCAAACTTCTAGCTTGTCTGTCTGAAAATATCACATTAAGTAAGCACCACAAGCTGAGGAAGAGATAAGAATGTCCATAGGTTAACAAGCAAAACTTTGCTCCAAGACTAACACTCATATAAACTCACTCCCCAGATTTTGATTATATGGGATTAGGCTACTGAGAAAAGTGAAAGAGTTAGGAGCTCAGCTGTGCCCGACTCTTTGTGACCCCATGGACTGTAGCCCACCAGGCTCCTCTGTCCATGGGATTTTTCAGGCAAGAATACTGGAGTGGGTTGCCNTAACACTCATATAAACTCACTCCCCAGATTTTGATTACATGGGATTAGGTTACTGAGAAAAGTGAAAGAGTTAGTAGCTCAGCTGTGCCTGACTCTCTGTGACTCTATGCACTGCAGCCCACCAGGCTCCTCTGTCCATGGGATTTTCCAGGCAAGAATACTGGAGTGGGTTGCCATGTTCTCCTCCAGGGGATCTTCCCAATCCAGGGTTTAAACCCAGGTCTCCTGAATTGCAGGCAGATTCTTTACCATCTAAGCCATCAGAGAAACACAGTCTTTCCCTTTTCCTTTCCTGAAATAGGAAGTCTAGAACCTTTAATATATAATCATGATCCTTGCTGAGTTGTGGCAATTTTACCAATATTTCTGTGGAGTTGGATCAACTTATTATTTCCCATTTTCAATCAAGATTCAGGTACAATTTGAAAATGTTCATCCAAAAAGCAAGAGAGTTCCAGAAAAACATCTGCTTCTGCTTTATTGACTATGCCAAAGCCTTTGACTGTGTGGATCACAACAAACTGTGGAAAATTCTGAAAGAGATGGGAATACCAGACCACCTCACCTGGCTCCTGAGAAATCTGTATCCAGGTCAAGAAACAACAGTTAGAACTAGACATGGAACATAGATTGGTTTCAAATTGGGAAAGGAGTCCGTCAAGGCTGTATATTGTCACCCTGTTTATTTAACTTATATGCAGAGTACATCATGAGAAGTACTGGGCTGGATGAAGCACAAGCTGGAATCAAGATCGCCAGGAGAAATATCAATAGCCTCAGATATGCAGATAACACCACCCTTATGGCAGAAAGTGAAGAAGAACTAAAGAGCCTCTTGATGAAAGTGAAAGAGGAGAGTGAAAAAGTTGGTTTAAAACTCAACATTCAGAAAATTAAGATCATGGTATCCAGTCCCATCATTTCATGGCAGATAGATGGGGAAACAGTGGAAACAGTAAGACTTTATTTACTTGGGCTCCAAAATCACTGCAGATGGTGACTGCAGCTATGAAATTAAAAGATGCTTGTTCCTTGGAAGAAAAGCTAGGTTGATCATAGACAGCATATTAAAAAGCAGAGACATTACTTTGCCAACAAAGTTCTGCCTAGNTTAAGATCATGGTATCCAGTCCCATCATTTCATGGCAAATAGATGGGGAAACAGTGGAAACAGTAAGAGACTTTATTTACTTGGGCTCCAAAATCACTGCAGATGGTGACTGCAGCTATGAAATTAAAAGATGCTTGCTCCTTGGAAGAAAAGCTAGGTTGATCATAGACAGCATATTAAAAAGCAGAGACATTACTTTGCCAACAAAGTTCTGCCTAGACAAAGCTATGGTTTTTCCAGTAGTCATGCATGGATGTGAGAGTGGGACTATAAAGAAAGCTAAGCACCGAAGAATTGATGCTTTTGAACTGTGGTATTGGAGAAGACTCTTAACTTGAACTTCAAGGAGATCTAACCAGTCACTTCTAAAGGAAATCAGTCCTGAGTATTCATTGGAAGGACTGATGCTGAAGCTCCAATACTTTGCCTACCTGATTTAAAGAACTGACTCATTGGAAAAGGCCCCAATGCTGGTGTCATGTGAGCATAAGTTCCTCGGTTCTTTGTCTCATCACAACAAAGATTTGGAGTGACACTGGGAAAGATTGAAGGCAGGAGGAGAAAGGGATGACAGAGGATGAGATGGTTGTATGGCATCACTGACTCAATGGACATGAGTTTGATTAAGCTCCAGGAGTTGGTGATGGTCAGAGAATACTGGTGTGCTGCAGTCCATAGCGTCGCAAAGAGTGGGATATGACTGAGGGACTGAACTGAACTGATACGGTCATTCTAACTCTCATTCTAGAAAACCTCCTGGGGAAAACAACGAACAGAGTAGCTAGACACCAAGTGTTGATGATTTTAGAAAATAAAAGGATTCAAGTGTGTTTTGGGCCATTTCCCAAAGCTGTGGCATGAAAATCACGAACTTTCCACAACACAAGTTGTTTGAGTCTGACCAACTGCGCTCTCTGAATGCACAGAATTGAACCTACAGAATTTTTTGGAATTTAGTCGTGGGTCATAAGAAGCCTGGAAGCCCACCTAATGGCCTTACCTTAGTTATTGAATCTTTGTTCTAACAGGAGCAACCTAGCTTAATACCTGTCTGTGTCTATTGGCAGATTATTTGATTTTTCCAAATTAACATTATTATTACACCAGTCTTCAATTTGTCCATCTGTCCATCCATTTGCTCATATATTCAATCCTTACTCACTGGTTCACCATTAATTCAGCAAACCTTTGTAGAACATCTATGTACTATATAATTGGTGGGGTGGGTGGTAAACTGTGAAAATAAATATAAATAAAACATAGTCTCTGTCTTCAAAGACATCACATTTGCATGCAGGAGCTTATAAAAATTGGTTTCTAGTTTACCTTTTTCTTCCACTTACAATTTGTTTTGCCTTTCCTCTCCTCTTTCTATGACATTGACCTCCTTTCCCATTCTTTGGTCACTACAGAATCTCCTATCACTATTTTCCCTTGGTCTCCCATTTCAATTTATGTGTGCTAATAATCAACTAAACTTCAGTGATTCTAACACCTTTCCTCTCCCACACACCAAAATATGCCTGATATTAGAACAACACTCTAATTTCCCTTTGGGAGAATTATCTTTGCTCCATTGAATACAGTCTATTTTATTGTCTTACTAACTGCAGTCTGTCAGTCAAGACACATGGCTGTTCCTGGGCCAAAGACTGAGCAAGTGACTGACATTAGACTAATGAGTTGTTCTTCCTGGAATTTATGTCACTAACAGATTGAGAAGAAGATTGAAGGTAGAGTTGAGAAGTATAGAGGCAGCAGGTCTGAGACCGGACAATCTATCTATAGGTGCCCACAGCTACACTGGTTCTTGCCCAGATATCCTGTTTCCCCCTTGAGTATGGGCCCCCTACCCCACCTCTGTGCTGATTGCTCCAGTGAGGTTCTTTTCTGTTGAATCACATGAGCTGTATGTAGTTCCCAAGCAGAAAATCTTAAATGGTGTACCCTCTACTTGTGAAATCTCTGGATCTCTAAGGATTGTGTGCAGAGTCTTGCCTCCAGCATTTTCTTGGAAACCCTGGAAAATTTCTCCTATGTGATCACCACTCAATCCTTTCAAAGTAGGGTGGTTCCTTGGGGGTGATGGGTCCCACTGCCTCCTGAAGCTGACCTCTGCTGTGCAGCTAAGCTATTCATATATTGAAGATGGCTCTTCTGATCTCCTGGGACCTTCATTATGGAAGCTATGCTGTGTGCTTTGCCAACGCGGTGTGTGCTTTTACCGACAGTGTTGTCTTGCTGTGTGGTTTTAAGAGGGGTGCTGCTTCTTTGCCCACTATCTTAGAGATACTTAAATAAAATGACACTTGCTATTTTCACTTACATTTGTTGTCTAGAGGACTGAGACAGAAATCCATGGGGAGCTGGGCCTTGGAGAAACAATAATTAAATAAAACTTTATGTCATTATACTGTGGTCGCAGTAATTAAAACTGTTCTNGATACTTAAATAAAATGACACTTGCTATTTTCACTTACATTTGTTGTCTAGAGGACTGAGACAGAAATCCATGGGGAGCTGGGCCTCAGAGAAACAATAATTAAATAAAACTTTATGTCATTATACTGTGGTCGCAGTAATTAAAACTGTTCTTTGTGAACTGAACATGTTTTCTTTGATTGTACACTGAAAGGTTTTGAACTGATTATAGGAACAAACACCTGCACACCTAAATAATGCATTTGAGTCTCACTGAAGATCTGCGTCACTGTCTAAAATATTTAGCTGTTTAAAAGGTCAGGTGGGAAACACTCATGGATTACGTGATTGTATTTGGAATCTTTCCTCTCCTAGTATATTGAATAATAGCTACTCCTTTTAGTTTCCAGGTGTGTCAGTCTGAGTCTCTTGGAACATTCCATTCTCTATCCCAGTTGCCTCATATATTCTAGATCATTATCCAGTTTATTTGCTTTCTATAGAAATATAATTAATCACTTCTGATTACTTTCCTATCTTTTGTTCACTGCAAGAAAAACAATCCATTTTATGGTTGTTGTACTAAGCAAATTTAAGAAATTATAAAATGCATGGTGTGTTTATTTTTGTTTAATATTTGTTTATTTATCTGGCTGTGTCAGGTCTTAGCTGTGGCTCTAAGGATCTATGCTGTGTCATGTGGGACCTATCAGAGATCTAACCTGTGTCTCGCCTTGCAAAGCCAATTCGTAACCACTGGACCACCAGGGAAGTCCTTATGACGTTTTTAGATTTTTTTTAATGCAAACTCTAATCTTCTTGATCTCTCACAGTGGAGACTGTCAGATGGTTTTCTGTGTCACTTGTTCAAATGTTTTGACTTCTGCCTGAAATTATTGATTGACCTTTGTGGCTCAACTGGTAAAGACTCTGCCTGTAATGCGGGAGACCTAGGTTCAATCCAAGGGCTGGGAAGATCCCTTGGAGAAGGGNGCTGGCATATTGAGTGCAGCACTTTCACAGCATCATCTTTTAGGATTTGAAATAGCTCAACTGAATTCCATCACCTCCATTAGCTTTGTTCATAGTGATGCTTCCTAAGGCCCAGTTGACTTTGCATCCAAGATGTCTGGCTCTAGCTGAGTGATCACACCAGTGTGATTATCTGGGTCATGAAGATCTTTTTTGTATAGTTCTGTGTATTCTTGCCACCTCTTCTTAATGTCTTCTGCTTCTGTTAGGTTCATACCATTTCTGTTCTTCCTTGTGCCCATCTTTGCATGAAATGTTCCTTTGATATTTCAGATGTTAATGACTGATTTACCTCTGACATAGACGTTAATGACCTATGATAGAGGTCAGAGGTTAATGACTGATTGATCCAAGAAGACAAAAAGCCACCTTCTTTGTGTTAAGGAGCAGCAAGTGCTGGGTTATCATTTCTGTGTTAGAGCCCCTCGTGAGAGCAGATAGACTGAGGTCCATTTTCAGCCAAGCTGACCACATTGTTTAGGTTTCTTCCCATTGTGCTTTCCTCGCCCCCTTCTCCTAGAGCTCTTCTTGGCACATCACCCTCACAAGAATCCCTCTCACGAGGTTTGATTTGAAGAAACTCTACCAAAGATGACTAGTATCAGAAGCAAACCTGGGAAGCAGGCTCTAAGAATAGAATTCTGGATGCAGAGCAATCCCTGGCCAGATGGCAATCAGGGCATTGTTCCTGGTGGAAGGCAGACTTTGAGAGTGCTGTCATGCTATAGCAGAGGGATTGCTAATACTTCCACCAGTGGTGAAATGGGGTAGGAAGTAGATGGAAGTCTGTACACTAGTTGGTCAAATGTCTCTAGCATTTGAGAACTTCAAGAGAGAAGTAACTCAAGCTGTAGAACTGGATGGCTTTTAATAAATGCCACTGATCAGTATAGAAAAAAAAACATGAGCATCAGGAGCATCTTGAGATGCAATGATGGAAACTCTCGTCTCCTGTAGACAGGCAGCACACAGAGAAGGATATCAGACACTTGATCTCTTTGGAAGAAAGACACATTTTCCAAGACCTAATTCTTAACCTAGAATGTTCTTCCAAACCAAAGCCCCACTGTAACAGAGAAGGGAGATTTGAGGCTTGTGATGAGGTTACTCTTAAGGATCTCGACTTTCCTGATTCCTCTGGAGCCTTTTATTGAAAACAATGCAGAGATCTTAAAGAAGACAAGGCACAGGATAATCAATGGTTGTCCTACTGTGGACCTGCCCTTCCACGGGTACCAAGTAGGAAACCAGGGTTGGTAAAATATCCACCTGACCCTACTGGGCAGTGATGGGCTTGCAAAAGAAGACACAGAACCTCCCCTGCACATGTTGACAGGAACTGGAAGAGCAATCTTTCCAGAGAGAGATTCTCTTCTACAGCAGCCAAGGAAGTAAATTAACCAATAAAGGAAGCTAAATTTCACAGGAAAATTAATATCTCTGTTAGATTGCATATGAGCTCCATTCTGGTACAATGTTCTGTGGATTATGTGTTTTGCTATACTTTAAAGATGTTTCCCATTAGCAGCTACTTCATTTGAACAATGGTCAGTTCAGTTCAGTCACTCAGTCATGTCTGACCCTTTACAACCCCATAGACTGCAAACCCATGGACTGCAACCAGGCCTCCCTGTCCATCATGAACTCCTGGGGCTTAATCAAACTCAGGGCCATCCAGTTGGTGATGCCATCCAACCATCTCATCCTCTGTCATCCCCTTCTCCTCCCACCTTCAATCTTTCCCAGCATCAGGGCCTTTTCAAATGAGTCAGCTCTTCAAATCAGGGGGCCAAAGTATTGGAGTTTCAGCTTCAGCATCAATCCTTCCAATGAATATTCAGGACTGATGTCCTTTAGGATGGACTGGTTTGATCTCCTTGCAGTCCAAGGGACTCTCAAGAGTCTTCTCCAACACCACAGTTCAAAAGCATCAATTCTTTGGTGCTCAGCTTTCTTTACAGTCCATCTCTCACATCCATACATGTCTATTGGAAAAACGATAGCTTTGACTAGATGGATCTTTGTTGGCAAAGCAATGTCTCTGCTTTTTAATATGCTGCCTAGGTTGGTCATAGCTTTTCTCCCAAGGAGCAAGTGTCTTTTAATTTCATGACTGCAGTCACAATCTGCAGTGATTTTGGAGCCCAAGAAAATAAAGTCTGTCACCATTTTCACTGTTTCCCCATCTATTTGCCATGAAGTGATGGGACCAGATGCCATGTTCTTAGTTTTCTGAGTGTTGAGCTTTAACTCAACTTTGTCACTCTCCCCTTTCACTTTCATCAAAAACTCTTTAGTTCTTCTTCTCTTTCTGCCATAAGAGTGGTGTCATCTGCATATCTGAGGTTATTGATTTTTCTCCCGGCAATCTTGATTCTATCCTGTGCTTCATCCAGCCTGGCATTTTGCATGATGTATTCTGCATATAAGTTAAATAAGCAGGGTGACAATATACAGACTTGAAGTACTCCTTTCCCTATTTGGAACCAATCTGTTGCTCCATGCCCAGTTCTAACTGCTGCTTCTTGACCTGCATACGGGTTTCTCAGGAGGCAGGTCAGGGATCTGGTGTTTCCATCTCTTGAAACTGCGGGAGATCCGCGCAGGCAGAGGCTTTGGTGTGTGGACAGTGATAGCGTTTACTTTATGGTCTCTGAGACAGCTATGTGAAACCATGGGTTATTTTGCAGCTAATTGCATTCTTCTTAATAAAAAACAAAACTAGACTTCATAACTTGCATACTTATATAATCTAGCTACATTTTTATTATTGGCACGAGAAGAATAGTATTTTTGAGCTCTTTTTTGTTCCAAATCCATGCTTAACATTTTGTGTTACTTTATCTATAGGGAAGGTCTTGATTGCGTCTGCCTGAAATGCCAGAGACCCGAGTTTGATCCCTGGGTCGGGAAGATCCCCTGGAGAAGGAAATGGCAACCCAATCCAGTATTCTTGTCTGGGAAATCCCATGGACGTGGGAGCCTGGTGGCCTACAGTCCTCGGGGTTGCAAAGAGTTGGACATGACTGAGCGACTTCACTTTCACTTTAGAGGTGAAGGAACTGAACCACTGAGGGGTAAGTTAAACTGCCCCCAAATAACCCTGCTTAGAACTGTTCGGTCAGAGGGCAAACCCAAGCAGCCCTCCCCCAAGTCATACTTTTAAATTTTACTTTGGTCAAGTTGTGTTATTGTGCCTCTGATGTTGTTGTTTATTCACTGAGTATGTCCCACTGTTTTGTGACCCCATGGATTGTAGCCCACCAGGCTTCTCTGTCCATGGGATTCTCCAGGCAAGAATACTGGAGTAGGTTGCCATTTCCTTCTCCAGTTTTGCTTATAATTTCCATCATTTCTTTTGTGTCATCTTTCATAGCCACACCTTCTTTTTATTGGTGCCTTTTTAAAAAGCCTTTTTATTTTATATTGGAGTATAGCTGATTAACAATGTTGTGATTAACAGTGTGTTTCTGGTGCACAGCAAATGGACTAAGCCACACATATACATGTATCCACTCTACCCCAAACTCCCCTCCCATCCAGGCTGCCACACAACATTGAGCAGAGTTCACCCTGCTATACAGTAGGTCTTGTTGGTTATCCATTCTAAACATAGCAATGTGTACATGTTGCTCCCAAACTCCCCAACTATCCCTTTCTCCCTTTTACCAGTGTTCTAGCTTTCATATTTGGTTCTTTCTTTCATAGCTTTTTAATCACCAGTGAAGCTTATTACATCTGAACAGAAAAACACAAGTGGGTATTTCTTAAGTGCTTATCAATGGTAACAAAACACTCACATTAAAATGCCATTTTGTATATATAAAGGTAAGACAAGTTCTCATAGGTTTGTCTGTATGAATGTTCTAATTTGAACTGCAAAGCAACAATGAGCTGAAGTTCATTTTTAAAAATAGTCATAGACTGGGGGAAAATAATATGAATATGAAGAATTGTCTCTTTCCATGAGGCAGAGTCATAACTGAAAATAGGCTTGGTAAATATCATCTATCTATATTAAATAAGGAATATATGCTGTGTATATGCAGTTTGTGAGGAATGTATAGTGAGATTGTTTCAGCCAATTCTTCATATATAATTAGCATTCTATATATATTGCTAAATCCAAAGGAAAAGAACAGCCATGCATCTCACAAGGTAATGTTTAGAACTGGCTGTTTCTAACAATCCATTCACTCACTACTCACAACAATCCATTCAACTCACAAGAGTCCATTCAACTCACAAAGTCAAAGATATAGGAAATTGTATGCTCACCATTTTGGAAAATTTGAATGTTATCCAGAGAGTTGATTTTTATATAAGAATAGAGGAGAAAAGAGGATTTGCTGGTGAAAATTTTATAACTTCAATGGTTAGCCTAAGAATATTTTTTTCTTTGTGGAGGAGAATGCTTTAAATAGTTTTGGTAAAAGATGAAACCTCCAAGGCACAGGTATTACCAGGAGTCAAGGTAAAAATGATCAAACTGTTTTATAACAGAGTGATTTGATTTTAGTTGATAGCTTGGGAGAGAGAGAAAAAGAGAGAAGCAATGTAAGCGAGAGAAAGAATTAATGAACCTGGGCGGTACTCAGCATCAGGCAGAACAGAAATTTGAGTTGGTCAAATAGAGGATTTTTAGGAACTAGAATGACTGTGCTGAAGCTGTATTGTTATGTTGACCATCCCCCACCGTGTACAGGATTCTTAGAATGTCTGTTCAATTTCTTATGGTCTGGGGGACAGTTTGGAGGGAGGGGTCATATGTAGCATTATTAAGACAGATTTCATAATTGATGCAATGTATTGCCCCAGCAGGGTCAGAGCTTCTGAGATGGTGAGGTGACTCATAATTGAAACTAATTTGAGCAGCTCAGGAGAGTGAAGCCCTGGTACACTGCACATTTTACCTGTTACCAACTTACACTCCAATAGAATTCGGAGAAATTTTAGGGGAAATTGGGACTTCGAAAGGAAATACATTGCAATTGGAAGAGAAGACAAGGCAACTTTACCTATATTTCAAAGATTGAGGAGTCTTCAACTGGCATCTTCTTAAGTGAACACTCAAGGTGGATAAAAGGGGAGGGGGGAGAGAATAGTGTTTAATTNCGAGCAGTGCAGGAGAGTGAAGCCCTGGTACACTGCACATTTTACCTGTTACCAACTTACACTCCAATAGAATTCGGAAAAATTTTAGGGGAAATTGGGACTTTGAAAGGAAATACATTGCAATTGGAAGAGAAGACAAGGCAACTTTACCTATATTTCAAAGACTGAGGAGTCTTCAACTGGCATCTTCTTAAGTGAACACTCAAGGTGGATAAAAGGGGAGGGGGGAGAGAATAGTGTTTAATTGGAAAAGAATAACAAATCCAAATACTTAGTCAATATGCTGCATGTGACTCTCTCATTTTCAATCACTTAAAACTGACTCTTTGCAACCCCATGGGCTGTAGCCGGCGAGGCTTTTCTGACCATGGCATTTTCCAGGGAAGAATACTGGGGTGGATAAACATTCCCTTCTCCAGGGGTTCTCCCCAGACCCAGGGATGGAATCTGGGTCTCCTGCATCACAGGCAGATTCTTTACTGTCTGAGCCACCAAGGAAGGCCTTAACTAATAACTAAAATAAGCATAGAATAGAGTTGAAATTCTTCTTCTAGTTAATCCTTTTTAAAAGATTCCACGGTCCTTATAGCCCCCTCAAGGCTCTCAACAGGAACATTGTTTTGCTGTAAAATGAAGAGCATCTTCTTTCCAAAGATCCTGACTTCTCAAAGGGAGACATTCCACCTAAGTGTCTGTCAATGGATACATAGATAAAGAAATTGAAGTATATATATTTATATTCAATGAAGTATTATTCAGCCTTAACAAAGACAAATATTCTGCCTGTAGCAAAAATATGAATGGAATTGGAGCACATTATGCTAAGTGAAATAAACCAGACACAGAAAGAAAAAACCTGCTTGATCTCACTTGTACTTGGAATATAAAAAAATGAAATGCATGGAAGCAGAGAGTAAGCTCTCCTAGGAAAATAGCACTGATACAGAAACT
>SJYW01027065.1:0-17944 GCA_006410735.1 Raphicerus campestris
CAAGTCTGTACTACATCTTTTGAGTCTGTATCTGTTTCCTAGGTAGGTTCATTTGTGACATATTTTAGATTCCACATATTGGTGATATTGTATAGTGTCTGTCTTTCTCTTCTGACTTTCTTCCCTTGGTATGTCATCTCTAAGTCCATCCGTGTTGCTGCGAATGGCATAATTTTGTTCTTTCTAACAGCTGCATAGTTTTCCATTGTATATATTTACTGAGTCTTCTGTAGCCATTCATCTGTTAATAGACTTTTTAGGTTGTTTTCATGTTCAGCTGTTATGAACAGTGCTGACATAAACACAGGGGTGCATGTGCTTTTTGAATCCCAGTTTTGTCTGGATATAGGCACCCTTGTTTTCAGGTTTTTAAGGAATTTCCATGCTGCCTCCCACAGTGGCTGCACCAACCTGCATTCCCACCAACAGTGTAAAAAAGTGTCCTTTGCTCTACTTTCTCAATGGCATTTGTTACTTGTAGACTTTTTAATAATGGCCATTCTGATGCTGGGAGGGATTAGGGGCAGGAGGAGAAGGGGACGACCGAGGATGAGATGGCTGGATGGCATCACGGACACGATGGATGTCAGTCTGAGTGAACTCCAGGAGTTGGTGATGGACAGGGAGGCCTGGCGTGCTGCAGTTCATGGGGTTGCAAAGAGTTGGACACAACTGAGCGACTGAACTGAACTGAACTGAACTGACCAGGGTGAAGGGGTACCTCAGAGTTTTCATTTCATTTCTCTAATAATTAGCTATATGGAGCATCTTTTCACGTGCATATTGGTCATCTGTCTTCTTTGGAGAAATGGGGTAACTTCTCTTTTAGATGAATAATGGACAGACTAGGCAATTACACTGTTATCAAATTGTGTTTGCTTAAACATCAGGACAAGGGCTATTACAGATCTTGATACCAACTCTTTTTCCAACTTAAGCTCAGCCAAGCAGGACGTGGGAATAGTTTTTGATTCCTTAAGTACCCTCACTTGTACTGTTTACCTTGGGGTAAAATCAAGGCAAACATGGATTCATGGATTTTCAGTATATTGGTGCTGTTCCTCCAAATGACTCCGGTTGGAAACTTGCATCTCTGCCACCTTCACTGAAGCCACTGTTAACTTAGACTGTTAGGTTTTTAACTGTTAATGTTAGAAAATGTTGTCGCTTGCTGTTTTAGTTGCTAAGTCATGTTTGATTCTTTGTGACTCTAGGGGCTGCAGGGATCCTCTGTCCCGTACAGGCTCCCAGGTTCCTCTGTCCATATGATTTCCCAGGCAAGAATTCTGGAGTGGGTGGCCATTCCCTTCTCCAGGAGATCTTCCCAACCCAGGGACCAAACCTGTGTCTCCTGCATTACAGACAGATTCTTTACTACTGAAGGATAAAGAAGGAAGCCCCCATGTTAGACAGGGAAGTAGGTTAAAATCTGGGTCACTGTGACTCCAAATAAAAGCCTAATGTACTGCTCACAGTGCAATGATGCAATAGTTCCTCCATTTGCAAACAAATAAATATGACTGAATGTGGAGTTTTCTAGGTCTTGCATTCTTCTGTGGAACATTTCCTATTTCACTTAACCTTAAGACTTTTCATTATAATTATGAATTGCTTGAAAGGAAAGTGAAAGTGAAAGTCGCTCGGTCATGTCAGACTCTTTGCGATCCCATGGACTGTACAGCCGTGGAATTCTCCAGGCAGGAATCCTGCAGTGGGTTGCCATTTCCTTCTCCAGGGGCGCTTCCTGACCCAGGGACTGAATCTGCATCTCCTGCATTACAGACGGATATTTTACCACCTGAGCCACCAGGGAAGTCCACTGTAAATATACAAGGACTGACACCTTACGTGCGTTGCTAACAGCTGTGTCCTCAGGACCAAGCATCATACTTAGCACAAAAATGCTCAATAAAAATTTCCCAGTGAGTAACTGATGGTTTGGTGAACAGAATTCCCACCCTCGGTTTCACTGGCTTAGTGACTTTCAAAACGTTTTACTTAGCTTATTTTTCCTTACGATTCCTTGTTACTCTCTCCCTCCTGTTTTGACATTTTAATTTTATTTACTTTTCTATCTATGTCTCTCCTGGCTCTTGGACGCCCTGTGGGCTTTGCTCTAGTCTCAGCGTGCAGAGGCTGCTCTCGAGGTGTGGTTTGCGGGCTCCTCGTTGCGGCAGCCTTTCTTGTTGCTGGCCACGGGTTCTAGAGTGCTGGGGCTTCCGCTGTGGCAGCCTGTTGCTCAGTAGGCCTGGTTCCAGGATTCTAGATCACAGGCTCAGTAGTTACGGCACAGGTGCTAAGTTGCTCCGCAGTATGTGGGAGCCTTCCAGATCAGAGACCTGCTTTGGCCAGCGAATTCTTCACCACTGAGCCACCAAAGAAGCCCCGCTCCCCACTTAATGATTGTCTTTATACCTTTGCTTTAAACAGTTATCACATTGACAAATGATATTTATTTTTAATCGAATGCAATTTAAATTCCTTTTTTGTTTGGTGGGCTTCAGAACATGCAGGATCTTAGTTCCCCAACCAGGGCCTGAACTCTCATCCCCTGAATTGGAAGCGTGGAGTCTTAAGCACTGGACTGCCAGGGGAATCCCAATATTAGCTTATTTTTAAAGGCATTTTCCAGCCACGAAAACCGAACTAGGACTGTGCTAGACTGACAAGAGCCTTGTGGTTATTGTGTTCATAAACTCATGACATTTTCCAGCTCGAAGTGACTTTGGAGAGCATCTCGGACAAACTTTTATTTTGCTCAGGAGAAAACTGAACGCCAGACGGGTTAAATGATTTGTCAAAGGTCAGACCACTCGTGAGTGGCAAGTGAGGCTGAAATCAAAGTCCATCAGGCCTTGCCATGTCCAGAGTTTACATGAGTCCTCACAATTTCTAAGCTACTCATGTCTCAGGCTGCGACTGAATGACAGCTTAGGATAAGAAGGCCAAAGGCGCCGGAGTTGTCAGACTGGGGAACGTGGAAATGTGGAATTACATGAATATTTGCCCGCTGTTTTTTATTTCCATCAGGCTTTTAATTCTGTCTTTGAGGAACATTTAGTAAGCAGGGCCCTAGAGACTTGGCTTTAAAGACCTAAGCAATACAAGGAGAGTGAATCAAGAAACCTTGCCTAAATTTAGAGCATGGTCTGCAGTCCTTTGATATAACTCACTGTAGCAGATTGGCAGCCTGGAAATTTGTTAACTTCTGTTAAGGAATACTTGAAAATCTTAGACTGAGAATTTGCCAGGCGTTTTGTTAAGCTAAACAGCACAGAACCATNTGTTCCTTGCAGAAGAAATGTTCACTGCACATGTGTCTTACAACACCAAAATCACATGATTTGGATAGCTTGCTTATAGTTCATTAGGATATTCACAAGCACCTGCTATCTTCACTGGCATGTTAGACTCAATACAAATCTTGCACATGTAGTGTCAACTTGTAGTATCAACTTGTCTAGGACAGTTTGGCATGATGTAAGTACACCTTCAAATTTGTAATGGTAGGATCTATCCAGTAGCTATTTATGTGATATATTTATCACTGATAGTAAGAGAGATATCCAAAGACGATTGTATTAGCTCTGCTGGTCCTCATCTTTAAAAAACAGGCCATTTTTTTAAAAAGTGCTCTTTGGAGAAGACTCTTGAGAGTCCCTTGGACTGCAAGGAGATCCAACGAGTCCATCCTAAAGGAAATCAGTCCTGAATATTTATTGGAAGGACTGATGCTGAAGCTGAAACTCCAATACTTTGGCCACCTGATGCGAAAAACTGACTCATTGGAAAAAGCCCTGATGCTTGGAAGGATTGAGGGTGGGAGGAGAATGAGAAGACAGAGGATGAGATGGTTGGATGACATCACCAACTCAATGGACATGAGTTTGAGCAGACTCCGGGAGTTGATGATGAACAGGGAGGCTTGGTGCACTGCAGTTCATGGGGTCAGAAAGAGTTGGACCCGACTGAGAGACTGAACTGAACTGAACTTGTGGACAGTATTTGGTGCTCACTTCAACAGCATGTATAAGAAACTGTATTTTTTCTGGACAAGGGAGGCAGTGATTTTCTTCTCTAAATGTTCATTGAAATACTCACAGGGGATTGTGTCTGGATCAATGAGCATTTTACTGAGTATTATAAATGTCAGAAAAAGCCAAGGCACTGGCTTTCATGACACTCAAGAAGTAGAGAGATGGGATTCATTGGCTAAACAGACAGTTTTAACACATTGTGACTCATGGTTATCAGAAGGGTACTCTGCAAAACAAATGGAGGAGGTGGTCAACTCAGCTTTCAAAGCCTGGGATGCGTTGTGGGGGAGACAATATCTAAATTGAGTTATCCAGATGATTCAGATCAGTACAGAGTGTAGTGTTCCACTTAAGGGAACATCCTGGTAAATTGCATGAACCAAGATATGCTGGTTCGTGGGGGTGGGTTTGAGGGGTGTGAAGTGAAACAGTACTGGGTGCCCAGTATGTTATTAAGATTCTTAAGAGTGAGGTAATGGACAGGTCTTGGAAAGCCTGTAGGACTGGAAAGCGAGTTTCACCTTTTTCGCATGCCCAGTGGTGTATTGTAAATGACGTAAGCCAATTTAGCCATTCACATTTTTTAGGTTTGTTCATTTGGTTTTTGGATACCCATAACTTCCAGTAGTTAGAGGCAGGTGATGGCTACCGTTAGTTTGTTACCAGGAAAACAAGCCCCAGTCCTAACTCTGCTATAAATTGAAACTTTTATTAAGCAGTGGTAACAAGAAGCAGTCACACTGTTCCGTGCATGAAATGAAAGCCTCTGCTTTCTGGCCTTCTAGACACTCTAACAAGATTTTCAGTTCCAGGCTCATGTTCAGGTGTGACAGTATTCAGGCAGCAGTACTTGGCTACACTGAGTCAGAATCAAGCAGCATAATCCTCTGTCAGCAGCTTACGGGGAGAATGAGAGGGGCGTTTAGGCTGGATCATTGTTCTCAATGGAAAGATTATATGTGGTGTAGACTACTGGCTTTGGTTCTTAAACCCTGTTCAGAAAAAAAGAGAGATGCTCACATAGTATCCCCAGTCACCACGTTATCTTGAATGCCTCTCATTTCACCAGTGAAGAATCATTTCCATATAGTCAGGATCCCAGTAAATTCTCCAGGGCTGACCACGTCAGGGCGGTGGACGTCTATTTAGTCTTTCCATTGGTGGTGAACTCTCTAGCATAGCAACCACATTCTCCACTTGAGTTCTTACAGTAGCTCACCATCTCTATTGATGTTCTGTCATGAAATCATGACCGACGCTGCGACCCCATGGGCTGCCTCCTGCAGGATCCTCTGTCTTCCACTGTCTCCCAGAGTTTGCTCAAATTCATGCCCATTGCTTCGGTGATGCTATCTGGCCATCCCCTTCTCTGCTGCCCCCTTCTCTTTTTGCCTTCAATCTTTCCCAGTGTCAGGATTACCTGCTCTAGAGCACCGATTGAAACACCATATACACGTGTATCACGTTGTTGAGGCAAATGTATCTTTTAAAATAAAATGTAGACATTACAACAGTAAGTTTTAAACATGGGATTGATGTTAGGAAATGCCAGTTTTTGAAAGCTGAAGGCAATGGGGAAGGAGCAATTTGAGAAGGACCAGCAGATTACAGAGGCCAGCCAGAAGATTATTCCGACAATGAGTACTAAGCCAATTCTACCAAAGAAGAAAAAGAGGAAATGAGAGAAAGGCATGTTTATCCTGTGTATGACTCAAAAAATACAAGGAAATTGTGTTAAACAAATACTAGCATAGATATGTAAATGAAACATATATGCATTGACATACATATTTGTGATCCTATATACCTTTCTACTGGGCTTTTCTGGTGGCTCAGTGGTAAAAGAATCTGCCTGCAATGCAGGAGATGCAGGTTCGATCCCTGGATGAGGAAGATGCCCTGGAGAAGGAAGTGGCGACCCACTCCAGTATTCTGGCTTAGAGAATCCCATGAATAGAGAAGCCTGGTGGGCCACAGTCTATGGGGTCAAAAGGGTTGGAAATGAAAGCAAGTAAACCACCATGAGCATACCTTTCTACTGTGTTTATGCTGTGTGTTAGGTAAGTAGTTACCTGTGTATATACAACGATATATATGTAATGCATCTTTCTACCTAATAGAAAGCAGGTTAGGAGTTTATTAAATTAGTAACTCATCTAAAGAGCTTAGTTTAAAGGCTCATTGTGCCTTTAAATTGGATTGTTCTCATTTGTTTGTTGTTTGCATTCATTTCTGTGCAAAATGTGGGAGAAATTACCAGTCTGAAAACCCTGTGAAGGACTCTTCGCCTCGGAAATAACATAAAACGGACAGTTTGTTGTTTGTCCAATCAAAATTCTAATATATTTTGAAAAGTTACCCAGCAATGAAAGGTGAGGGGCGGTAAAGCTAATTTAAAATGCTAGCAAGTTTGCAGCTAATCAGTTTAACCATCAGATGATTAATAGGTAGGTAGATAATCATCACCAGTCAGGAAAGACTGCTTCTTAGTACACTATTAACTGTAAGTCAGCAACATCTTGCCATTATCTGTTACGTCCAAACAGCTATTAAGTTTATATTTCTTTACCAACTGATGATATAATTTGATCATTTCCCTTATAACAGTTTCCTAACCAAAAATCAGAAGCAACATTCTGTGAATATAATGATGAAAATTATGTTTCTAGCACATAAAACTGTTTTCCCTGGCTCCTTGGAATTGATCGGCGACCAACCCGATGTATTGTTTTCCCCTTCTCCAAACTTCAATAAAGACGATTGTCTCTGTAACTCGTCTTGTCTTGTGAAAGTGAAAGTGAAGTCGCTCAGTCGTGTCCGACTCTTTGTGACCCCACGGACTGCAGCCCACCAGGCTTCTCTGTCCATGGGATTCCCCAGGCAAGAATACTGGAGTGGGTAACCATTTCCTTCTCCAGGGGATCTTCCCGACGCAGGGATCAAACCTGGGTCTCCTGCATTGGAGGCAGATGCTTTAACCTCTGAGCCACCAGGGAAGCTTTTGTCTTTTAATATCACATTAACTTTCCTTGTCATTTAATTGTTCCATATGTGCCTTGTTTTCCCCAATGGATTTTAAGCCCCTGTGTCTTGAACATCTATTGCAATCCTTTGTCCCATTCCCACATTAGATAAATAAATATCTACAGTTAAGCTGAAAAGAACTGAGCTGGTGACATTGTCTCAGTGACTTGGTAGCTTCACTGTCTTCAAATGTACCCGACAGTACCTGACTGCAGTGTGGGTTTCTGAATGAATGAGTGATAGAATCAAATTTAATGGGTCACTTCTCATTTACGCACTTAATTAGCTTTTAGGAGACACCAAACCTGTGTCTCCTGCATTGACGTATAGTTGCTTTACCGTGTTGCGTTACTTTCTGCTGTATAGCAAAGTGATTCGTTATATGCATAGTGCTTGCTTTTTTCATGTTCTCTTCCCTTTAGGTTTATCAAACGATAATGAATACAGTTCCCTATGCTATTCAGTAGGACCTTATTGTTTATTCTATACATAATGGTTTGCAACCTCTAATTCCTATCCCCCTATGCCCTCCCCCCTTGGCAACTACAAGTCTGTACTACATCTTTTGAGTCTGTATCTGTTTCCTAGGTAGGTTCATTTGTGACATATTTTAGATTCCACATATTGGTGATATTGTATAGTGTCTGTCTTTCTCTTCTGACTTTCTTCCCTTGGTATGTCATCTCTAAGTCCATCCGTGTTGCTGCGAATGGCATAATTTTGTTCTTTCTAACAGCTGCATAGTTTTCCATTGTATATATTTACTGAGTCTTCTGTAGCCATTCATCTGTTAATAGACTTTTTAGGTTGTTTTCATGTTCAGCTGTTATGAACAGTGCTGACATAAACACAGGGGTGCATGTGCTTTTTGAATCCCAGTTTTGTCTGGATATTGGCACCCTTGTTTTCAGGTTTTTAAGGAATTTCCATGCTGCCTCCCACAGTGGCTGCACCAACCTGCATTCCCACCAACAGTGTAAAAAAGTGTCCTTTGCTCTACTTTCTCAATGGCATTTGTTACTTGTAGACTTTTTAATAATGGCCATTCTGATGCTGGGAGGGATTAGGGGCAGGAGGAGAAGGGGACGACCGAGGATGAGATGGCTGGATGGCATCACGGACACGATGGATGTCAGTCTGAGTGAACTCCAGGAGTTGGTGATGGACAGGGAGGCCTGGCGTGCTGCAGTTCATGGGGTTGCAAAGAGTTGGACACAACTGAGCGACTGAACTGAACTGAACTGAACTGACCAGGGTGAAGGGGTACCTCAGAGTTTTCATTTCATTTCTCTAATAATTAGCTATATGGAGCATCTTTTCACGTGCATATTGGTCATCTGTCTGTCTTCTTTGGAGAAATGGGGTAACTTCTCTTTTAGATGAATAATGGACAGACTAGGCAATTACACTATCAAATTGTGTTTGCTTAAACATCAGGACAAGGGCTATTACAGATCTTGATACCAACTCTTTTTCCAACTTAAGCTCAGCCAAGCAGGACGTGGGAATAGTTTTTGATTCCTTAAGTACCCTCACTTGTACTGTTTACCTTGGGGTAAAATCAAGGCAAACATGGATTCATGGATTTTCAGTATATTGGTGCTGTTCCTCCAAATGACTCCGGTTGGAAACTTGCATCTCTGCCACCTTCACTGAAGCCACTGTTAACTTAGACTGTTAGGTTTTTAACTGTTAACGTTAGAAAATGTTGTCGCTTGCTGTTTTAGTTGCTAAGTCATGTTTGATTCTTTGTGACTCTAGGGGCTGCAGGGGTCCTCTGTCCCGTACAGGCTCCCAGGTTCCTCTGTCCATATGATTTCCCAGGCAAGAATTCTGGAGTGGGTGGCCATTCCCTTCTCCAGGAGATCTTCCCAACCCAGGGACCAAACCTGTGTCTCCTGCATTACAGACAGATTCTTTACTACTGAAGGATAAAGAAGGAAGCCCCCATGTTAGACAGGGAAGTAGGTTAAAATCTGGGTCACTGTGACTCCAAATAAAAGCCTAATGTACTGCTCACAGTGCAATGATGCAATAGTTCCTCCATTTGCAAACAAATAAATATGACTGAATGTGGAGTTTTCTAGGTCTTGCATTCTTCTGTTGAACATTTCCTATTTCACTTAACCTTAAGATTTTTCATTATAATTATGAATTGCTTGAAAGGAAAGTGAAAGTGAAAGTCGCTCGGTCATGTCAGACTCTTTGCAATCCCATGGACTGTACAGCCCGTGGAATTCTCCAGGCAGGAATCCTGCAGTGGGTTGCCGTTTCCTTCTCCAGGGGCGCTTCTTGACCCAGGGACTGAATCTGCATCTCCTGCATTGCAGGCGGATATTTTACCACCTGAGCCACCAAGGAAGCCCACTGTAAATATACAAGGACTGACACCTTACTTGCATTGCTAACAGCTGTGTCCTCAGGGCCAAGCATCATACTTAGCACAAAGATGCTCAATAAAAATTTCCCAGTGAGTAACTGATGGTTTGGTGAACAGAATTCCCACCCTCGGTTTCACTGGCTTAGTGACTTTCAAAACGTTTTACTTAGCTTATTTCTCCTTACGATTCCTTGTTACTCTCTCCCTCCTGTTTTGACATTTTAATTTTATTTACTTTTCTATCTACGTCTCTCCTGGCTCTTGGACGCCCTGTGGGCTTTGCTCTAGTCTCAACGTGCAGAGGCTGCTCTCGAGGTGTGGTTTGTGGGCTCCTCGCTGCGGCGGCCTTTCTTGTTGCTGGCCACGGGTTCTAGAGTGCTGGGGCTTCTGCTGTGGCAGCCTGTTGCTTAGTAGGCCTGGTTCCAGGATTCTAGATCACAGGCTCAGTAGTTACAGCACAGGTGCTAAGTTGTTCCACAGTATGTGGGAGCTTTCCAGATCAGAGACCTGCTTTGGCCAGCGAATTCTTCACCACTGAGCCACCGAAGAAGCCCCGCTCCCCACTTAATGATTGTCTTTATACCTTTGCTTTAAACAGTTATCACATTGACAAATGATATTTATTTTTAATCAAATGCAATTTAAATTCCTTTTTTGTTTGGTGGGCTTCAGAACATGTAGGATCTTAGTTCCCCAACCAGGGCCTGAACTCTCATCCCCTGAATTGGAAGCGTGGAGTCTTAAGCACTGGACTGCCAGGGGAATCCCAATATTAGCTTATTTTTAAAGGCATTTTCCAGCCACGAAAACCGAACTAGGACTGTGCTAGACTGACAAGAGCCTTGTGGTTATTGTGTTCATAAACTCATGACATTTTCCAGCTCGAAGTGACTTTGGAGAGCATCTCGGACAAACTTTTATTTTGCTCAGGAGAAAACTGAACGCCAGACGGGTTAAATGATTTGTCAAAGGTCAGACCACTCGTGAGTGGCAAGTGAGGCTGAAACCAAAGTCCATCAGGCCTTGCCATGTCCAGAGTTTACATGAGTCCTCACAATTTCTAAGCTACTCATGTCTCAGGCTGCGACTGAATGACAGCTTAGGATAAGAAGGCGAAAGGCGCCAGAGTTGTCAGACTGGGGAACGTGGAAATGTGGAATTACATGAATATTTGCCCGCTGTTTTTTATTTCCATCAGGCTTTTAATTCTGTCTTTGAGGAACATTTAGTAAGCAGGGCCCTAGAGACTTGGCTTTAAAGACCTAAGCAATACAAGGAGAGTGAATCAAGAAACCTTGCCTAAATTTAGAGCATGGTCTGCAGTCCTTTGATATAACTCACTGTAGCAGATTGGCAGCCTGGAAATTTGTTAACTTCTGTTAAGGAATACTTGAAAATCTTAGACTGAGAATTTGCCAGGCGTTTTGTTAAGCTAAACAGCACAGAACCATGTGGGTCAGGAAAGTAGGAAACTACCATTTGTGCCTGGGATTTTATTTCTTTGACTCTTTTTTACCAAAGTTGTTTTAGGGCAGAGGTTCTTTTTTGCTCATCATGGAAACCCAGAATACAGGGCAGTACCAGGAATGCACAAAGTGTTAAATCATTTGTTGAATAAGTGTATAAGTATGTATTTCATAGTTTTAAATTTTCATTAGCTATTTGATTTATGGTAAAAATCATGCCTGGAGAATTCCCAGGTGGTTCAGTGGTAAAGAATCTGCCTGCCAACGCAAGAGACACGGGTTCAGTCCCTGAGTTGGGAAGATTCCCTGGAGGAGGGTATGACAACCCACGCCAGTATTCTTGCCTGGAAAATTCCATGGACTGAGGAGCCTGGCGGGCTACAGTCTAGGACACAGTCAGACACAACTGAGTGACTGAGCACACTCGAATGACTATGTACATTCTAGAATTTTAGTTACCTCTGAACACCCAAATATGTTAGAGAACAGGATGACGTTTAGTGCTGGCTACCCACTTTGAATTACATAATTTTCCCCGGTGATCATCTGGTATACATCAGGGAATTAGTCTGAAAATCGCTTTGTACAGAGGCTAGAAATCATTGAGTAAATCCCTCTTTTTCCTTGTGAACATTTAATGCCAGAATTGAAACTCATGGAGACATTTTAAAAGAGTTCTGTAGTAGTAGCCGCAAATTGGTTTCCATAAATCTCACACAATTTAAACTTGACTATTTTGCAGGTATCATTTTTATGTTTAGCGCAGATAATGTATAAAAGCTCATTATACAAAAACATTCATTTCACAGATTCCAAAACTTGTTTTCCTGTCATATGTTATGACATTGTTTCAACTTCAAATGAGTTTACCTTGCTATTTCAGAGAAACTCAGAGTTCATCAGGCTTTCTTAATGCTATCCGTTGTCAGTGAAGAAAGTATTTTATGTCAGCTACCTGGCCTGGTCTCATTTTCTCTTTTGTTGAAATTGTCTTCTGCTTTTATTGTCATTGTTATATAATATTCTATGGCTTTTATATAGAAGAAGGAGAAATTTGGTGCATTTATAATTTACAGGCTTACCCATATTGTTATTCTTTAGGTTATAGATTTCCAACCTTTCTTTAAAACTGATTTGACCATCATACAAAAAAAATAGTATATTTAAGATACATAGAAGAGAAACTACATTCTCAAAAGTTGATATTCTAATCAAAAACGCTATCATCCACTAATAATCTTAGAGTATTAATAGAAACATTAGCATATTGACTTATTATGATGATTGAATAAGTCAGTCCAAGTATGTCTGGCATTGCTTTCTTTAAAATAATAAACAAGATGTTGACAATCTATATCCATGATTCTGACCACCAAAACAAATATTTTATCCATATACAATNATGGAAACATTAGCATATTGACTTATATGATGATTGAATAAGTCAGTTCAAGTGTGTCTGGCATTGCTTTCTTTAAAATAATAAACAAGATGTTGACAATCTATATCCATGATTCTGACCACCAAAACAAATATTTTATCCATATACAATGTTACTAGAGATGAACTAGACTCATTGGGGAAGAGTAGGTCAGACGAATGTTTTCTACACTGAAATCTCTAAGAGTGGAGTGGACCATAATCTCTTAATGACATTTCTCTACTGCCCTACTGGTACTGAATTTTCATTTCAGATGAAAATGAAGATGACAGAAACTTAATTTTTCCTTTAGCTGACCTCAGTTGAAGGAATCTATATTTCTATTTTCCAAGGATAGATACAGAGTTGTCTACCTGTTGAGCTACTGGCTCCCCACGTAATCTTCATTGTGTGTCATCAAAGCATGAGTTCCCTTGAGAAAGGCAGGGATATTAATGCATTCAGTAATAACAATGGTAATAATAATAACTAATATGAAGTACTGACTATAGAGCAAGCCCTAGTCTAACTTGGAACATTTTCTTGGAACAAGGCTGCACACAGTTGTACATAAATATATAAATCACATTTTCTCAACATCTGGGTGCTACTTGACATCCATTTGGTGTCTAATTTGGAAACTATGGAAGGATTATCAAAAGAAAGTTGTTCTAGAAGAATCTGTTAAGATAGAAGTATGGAACCTTAAAACAGTTTTCAAAAACACATATTAAGGTATATACCTAAAGATGGGGGTAACTGTAGAAGAAAGAAGAGATTCAGAGTTCCAACTTTAGCATAAATACATTGCCACTAAAAAAAAACAAGATAAAAGCCTAAACCACATCTGAAGATTTAAGTGTTCAATAACCCAGTTCAAAAATTTTTACATAGGAAAAGTAACAGATTTATGAACACAGAAACTTATCTCATGTGAGATTCTAGAGCTGATTATAACTTTTGCATAAAATTTAGACAATACACAGTCTGCATAAGTCAAACTCTCCACTGTCAAGAGGATAGGTTACAAGGTAGGCTGGTTTAAAGGGAAGGAGTCTGGATCAAGTGGGACTTCCCTGGTGGCTTAGACGGTAAAGCGTCTGTGTACAATGCGGGAGACCCGGGTTCGATCCCTGGGTCAGGAAGATCCCGTGGAGAAGGAAATGGCAATCCACTCCAGTACTATTGCTTGGAAAATCCCATGGACAAAGGAGCCTGGTAGGCTACAGTTCATGGGGTCGCAAAGAGTCAGACACGACTGGGCGACTTTACGTCACTGGATCAAGTATTTAGGGCTGTACAGTGCATGATTAGTAAGACTGAATGCTAAACAATCTTAAATACAGTGATGCTCTTGTATTTGAATGAGTGAATTTTAGGTGTATTCTCTAATTCTAAAACTCTGCCTTTACAATGATGCTAAAGTATGTTTAATATGATTTCCTCAAGGAATCTCACTGTATTTTCTAGAATTAAAAATGACTATCCAAAACTAAGTCACCCAAGCCCCTTAATTTTGTGTAATGTTGTTGTCTTTCACCTCCTGAGTTTTTAAAAAAACTATTTTTATTTTCTGAAGTAGAGGGTATGTATATGAAATGCAGCTAAATGGACCGAGAAAGAAACCCAGATGTTTAACCATGAAATCTAAATTTGAAACAGTCTTTTGGAAATGTGCTGAAATGTTTCCAAAATATCATGAAGATGAAAATAAATTGCTGTTGAAGTGACCTTCACAGTGAACAATATCAACATTCTGAGATTTATGTAAAAAGTACTCTTTATCATCCTAAAGAGTGATAAATATAAATTCCTGGGATATCATTCTTAACAAAAACCAAGTCAAAATTATTATGAATTCAAGTATAAAAACTTAGTTTGAAATATATATGTATAATATACTTAAATATATACTGTGATAATACCTTGTATTTAATCATACCAGCACAGCTCATTACAGATATTTTAATCTATATATCTGTTAGACTAGAAGTAGGACTTAAAACCAGGCTGCATGGTAATCTACTTCAATAATCTTTAATTATATGCAAATAATTGAAATGAGCATAATACCTATTTTATAGTTGAAGGACAAGGTTACCTAACTGCCAAAGATAAGCAGGTTATGGGAACAGTAGTTCTGTCTTCAGTGTCCACAAGCTTCACCTTATATTTTGCAAATAATATAATTTATCAATAAACATGCTCTTAAACTTATGGACTGTAGTGGGAAAAAAATGTGTCTTGGTTGGCAGCCATGATTCTGAAGTCCAGTAATCATTAAATCAACTTGTTCTTGTTGAAAGCCTGTTTATCGACTTCAATGAAACATAGTGAAAAGGATAAAATAAGACTCTAATGAAAGTGTGTGCCAACTCCCTTTGTGTTTCATTCAAGGAACAGGTCAGTTATTTTTCTGCACAGAGTATGAGCCATTTGGGGTGATATCTAGCAAGTAAATTGAAAGACATCTAAAAATATGGGGAAGGCTATTTTAGATACCACATCTAAGTAGAAGCATGCAATATTTGTCTTTCTGTGCCTGGCTTATTTCATTTAGCATAATGTCTTCAAGGTTCATCCATGCTGTCACATATTACAGAACACACTTCTCTTTTAATGCTGAATATCCCATTGTAGATATAGTCCACTTTTTAAATCCATTCATCCGTCACTGAACTTAGCTGTTTGCACATATCAGCTATAGTGAGCAATGCCTCAATGAACATGGGGATAACACTATCTCTATGAGATCCTGATTCCTAATTCTTTTGGATAAAAATTCAGTTAATGCAAGATGAATAAGTTCTAGAATTCTGCTATACAACATTTTATATATAGATTAAAATATTGTACAAATAAAATTTTGTTAGGATGATTACTACAGTGATAATAAATAAACTGAAGACAATACAAATAAGATCACTGGTGAACACCAGAGAGAAGATAGAGAATATTGACAACAGAATCATGGCAAAGTTGAGAGAATAAAAAAAGTCAAAGACACTGGGAAAAAGACACGGCACATTATGTTCATCTTCTGCTTTTGATGAAGTGGTGAGTCACGGCCTTACCAGGATCTGAAGATGTGATACTTGCCTGTGCTAAGCGCTTTGCTTGAACATTTGAAACCTGCAGCAACAGTATGAGAGGACAACTGTTATCCCAGTTTCTTTTGTGGAGAAAGTGAGATACGCAGATGTTAATAAATTCATCAGGTTAATTGATGCTAATAAAGGGTCAAGCTAAAGGCAGGGCAGAGGAGGTCAGCCTGCCTCGTGAGCCCCAGTGCTCCACTGCTGTGCTGCACGGCCTCCCAGAAAGTACTGTAGTCGTAAGAATGATTCAGATGTACACAGTGAGGCGGAGTGGCACTGATGGCCAGAAGAAAAATTAAATATTTCATCAAAAGAAATAACTGTTTACAAACTATAGCAGCATAGGTTCTTCAGAAACTGGATTATATGAGTAAAAGCACAGACAAANAGTCAGCCTGCCTCGTGAGCCCCAGTGCTCCACTGCCATGCTGCACGGCCTCCCAGGAAGTACTGGAGTCATAAGAATGATTCAGATGTACACAGTGAGGCGGAGTGGCACTGATGGCCAGAAGAAAAATTAAATATTACATCGAGAGAAATAACTGATTACAAACTATAGCAGCATAAGTTCTTCAGAAACTGGATCATATGAGTAAAAGCACAGGCAAATAATGACTCATCCCACTACGACTTTTCTGAATTACTTAAATCAATTGTAACTTCTCAGGAAATATATTTTGGACGCTGTGCTTAGTCGCTCAGTTGTGTCTGACTCTTTGTGGCCCTGTGGACTGCAGCCTGCCAAGCTCCTCTGTCCATGGGATTCTCCAGGCAAGAATACTCGAGTGGGTTGCCGTGCCCTCCTCCAGCGGATCTTCCCAACCCAGGGCTCCCTCATTGCAAGCGGGTTCTTTACTGTCTGAGCCATCAGAGAAAGCCATATTTTGGATAACTGTTTTTAAATTTTCTTCTTGATATGTTAAAGAAAGCCAGTAGAGGGAGCTTTTAGCCATGAGTTTGTACTCCATTAAGAAAAGAACTAATCAAAGTGTGAGGAAAAATAAAACAATCCAAAATATGATATTTATCTGAAATTGTAAAGAACCAATAAGATGAGCTAGGATTTTTGCTTCTGGCAAGTTACTTTGTAAAACAATTGTGAGGCATTTTTGGCTGCTCACTACTTACCCATTGTTATGTTGTCTGTTATGAGCTATATAGGACAGCTGTATAGATAAGGACCTAGACATGACTGACATGTATTTCACATGAGAAAAGTTGTTTTTTTTTCTTTTTTATATAAGAGCTACATAGTGACTTAATATATTGTATACATGGTAGAGTTTTATCAATAAACATGACAGAGGAGATAAGCAAAAAAGTTAGAAAGCCCAGAGCATGTTCCTAAAAGGACAAAGGATGTGAGTCCATGGTGAGGAACCTGAAGGGTGTTTTGAAATCTGATGTTGACCTGAGCCTGGAGGGAAGGAAATCATATATGAATAACCAAAGGTCAAGGTTAATCTGGAAAACAAAAGAAACAAAAGTCTCATCAGATGGTGAGCGCTGTCCAGGTGCTGAAAGTGAAGCTGTAGATGCTGGGAAATCAGAGTGCACTCTGTATATACTAGGATAGCAACAGGGATGGGGAAGATATGAGTCTGGGAAGGATGGAATTGCAGGATGGTTAGGAAGGAGAAGAGACTGAAAGAAATCCAAGAGGAGGCAATAGAATAATCGAGGCGTGAAGTGATTAACTTAGCTAGATGTGTTGACCTGTTTTGCAAACCATATAATAAACTCTCCTTACTGAACAACTGTTATAGAGCATAGTGATGATAATAGCAGTAATAATTATGTGCTTTCACTCTCATGCTTCTCCTTTTAGATTGTGTTTAAAAAAAATAATAAGTGGAAGCTTGCTTTGGCAGTGCTCCAGTGAGCCAGTTTGTGGAATTTTTGTCCATCTGCCTTCTTTCATGATTTCCTGATAGCTTAGTTTGCAGTCTTTTTTTCTTCTTATTCTATATATTTATTTCTTAAAAACATAAATGATAATATTTATTTATTTAAAGTGGAAGATCCCCTAGAGAAGGGAATGGCTACCCACCCCAGTCTTCTTGCCTGGGAAACCCCACAGACGAGGAACCTGCAGGCTACAGCCCATAAGGTCGCCAAGAGTTGGACAGGGCTAAAGTAACCTAGCACAGCAGCCAGATGGAACGAGGGTAGATGCCCAGCATCAGTCCCCATATTTCTAAGCCTTCTTCTTTGGAAGCACTTTGGCAGGGTCCCCTTCCGGTGATCCACCCCCAGCATGTGGACTCTCAGTTTTCCTGATTCNACCTAGCACAGCAGCCAGATGGAACGAGGGTAGACGCCCAGCATCAGTCCCCATATTCCTAAGCCTTCTTCTTTGGAAGCACTTTGGCAGGGTCCCCTTCCGGTGACCCACCCCCAGCATGTGGACCCTCAGTTTTCCTGATTCACGAAGGAATAGATCAGATGCATCTGCTCATAAGGTTCATACACATAACTTATGGAAAATAGTGAGGGTAGAATTAGAACTCGGCGTCTTC
>SJYW01027072.1:0-12230 GCA_006410735.1 Raphicerus campestris
AAAAGAAAGTGCTAGTTGCTCAGTCGTGTCCAACTCTTTGCAACCCCATGGACTATAACCCACCAGGCTCCTTTGTCCATGGGATTCTCAAGATAAGAACACTGGTGTGGGTTGCCATTCCCTTCTCCATGGAATCTTCCTGACCCAGGGATAGAACCCAGTTTTCCTAAATAACAGGAGGATTCTTTACTGCCTGAGCCACCACGGAAACTCCTTATGCAAGGTGGTAATTGGTTTTGGGTGAAGGGTGATCACAGCTAGAGACTAAAAGTGATTTTAGATGACAGCAGTTTATAGAATACTGTTGATTATGGTGACAGTGAGTGAAAGGAAAGCAAGACTTTTACAAACCCCAAGGATGCTTTCGTGAGCTGGGTGCTCAGTCGTGTCCAACTCTTTGCAACCCCATGGATTGTAGCCCACCAGGCTTCTCTGTCCATGGAATTCCAGGCAAGAATCCTGGAGCAGCCTGCTATTTCCTACTCCTGGGGATCTTCCCAGTTCAAGGATCAAACCCATGTCTCTTGCATCTCCTGCATTGACAGACAGATTCTGTGCCACCCTGGGAAGCCCAAGAATGTTTTTGAAGTATAGGGTTATTTCTTGTAGCAAATCCACTGTAACCAGATCCCCAAAGACCAGTTTCTTAATGCCACGGCATGAAAACACATACAAAAAATCACATCTTTATTTTACAGAGCCCTTTGTTGGAATTCTCTAGTTCCAATCGCATCTTCCCATCAGATAGCCACTAACAGCACCAGTTAACATTTACTGAACTTTCATTATGTGCCAGGCAACAGACTAAGCATAGTAGTCCAGTTACTTTTCATCCCAACCCAACGTGGTGTATAATGTCATTCTCCATCTACAGAGAGAAAAATGAGGCTTGGAGAGTTTAAATAATTTACTCAATTGAAGAGTTTAAGTAATTTACTCAAAGTCACCCTGCTGGGAAGTGAATAATGGAGGCATGAACAAGCTGGCCCCTGTCTGGTAGAATCCCTGCCCTTAACTGCCCTTAAATTGCCTGTGTCAGGGTGCCTGAATGGGTTTAGTTTTCTACCATAGTACCTCTAAGGTGTGTGTCCATGTTCTGGGTGAAGGCCAGGCAGACTTTGCCTCTTTCCACTGTGAAAGGTTGTCAGATTCCCCTTACCCCTTTGCTTTCCTAAGGCAGGGTAGCATTTCACTCAATGGGTCAAACATCGCACATCCAGATGATCCAATGTTCAGATTTTCTTGGATTTGTAAGCAAGACCCTTATACAATATCACAGAAGGGTATGCTTAAGAAACACTGTGTCTCTCTATAGTGGATCTGCCCGACCTATGTCATAACTCCGTATCTGGTGGTATCCCTACTTCCACTGATAATCAGCTTTGGTGCTCGCTGTTCCATGGTTCCCTCTGTTCTGAATGGGTCCCCTTCTGTGTTCACATGTTGCATTTATCTGACTGTGGAAGGAGTCTGTTGTCTATAGACAAAAAAGTCACAAGTCACAGCCCTAGAATATAACAAACGGTATAGTCCTGCCCTCAATTACCCTTGGCCAAGTAGTAGCAACAATTTTCAAGAACAGATTGTGAGTTTTATTCCAAACAGGTAAAATACCTTTTAATCAGTTCCGCTTAATATAGCAATTTCCAGGTCTCTGTGGATAGGCCATAGTAACAGTGGTTTGCTGATCTGGTTTCCACACACACAAAATTATCTATTAAAAGAAAATTCTTTAGAACAGATGCATTGACAAATCCCTCTCCACAAAGCAGTTAAGCTATTTAACAAAAGTGTGGGCTCAGTATTTGTTCTCTCTGTTGTAAGTGTGTGTTTGCTGAGTTTCAGTAGGGGTGGGTTGGAGGAAGCAAACTGAGGAGAATCAGGAAAGAAGCATTAGCAGGGCCAGGTGAGGATGAAAGAAAACTGCAGTGAGATAGAGTAAGAGGGAGTCACAGACAGAAAGAAAGGGAAGATAGGGCAGGACAATAAAAAACAATGTTTTAGAGAAGTTATCAGAAGACAGAGCCAGGAAACCAAGATGCTTACCATTCCAGAAATGCTAATTTCAACAATTCTTCCCCCAGTTCAGCAATCTTAAATCATCTTCCCTTTTACACCATCTTGAAAGGAAGCACTGGATCCTCAACCTAAAACCTATGTCTTCTAGACTCTTCCTTCTCACTCACCAAGTTCCAATAACTCATCCACTTTCGTCTTACTTAAACTTGTCCCCTTCTCTCCATTACTGCCATGGTCTCTTATTTAGCCTCCTCCATTCATCCCCAACTGCACTCAGTCACAGTCATTCTCTACCAACCCATTCCACCCCTGGCAGCCCAGAGGGCTTTATTTAAAATGCAGAGCTTATCATCTAATTGTATCTAAGCACACTCTTTCTTGTCTCGTTTCTGCTGTCTCTTTTGCCCCCTCCTTCTGCCCCTAGCGCTGACAAAATGCTTAAATTCCTGAAATGGTGCCCCTATGGCATTCCAAATGAACTTTCAACTTTTCCTATCCTTGTCTCCTTTTCCAGTCCCCATCTACACTCCAGCCGGCATCCTCAACTCCTGAATACTGCCATCTCTATATTTTTGCACGTGCACAGCTCTCTACAGAGAATGGCTCATTAGCGTCACCAACTCTTTCACCAGGTAGAGAACCAGAGTACAGATCAAGCCGATTCTCCTAACTGTCCCTCCAGTGAGCCCCACAGTCCTTTGTGCTTGTATCTCTAGGAGCTTCTGTAGTGGTCACACTGAGTTCTAAGTCCTAAAGATTTTAATCCCCTCAGGAGCAAAAACTCTGGCAGAACACCCCCAGTATAAGCCTAATGCTCATCACATAATACCTACTTAATAATTACTTCTTGAATGAAACAGTCTCTGCCTCCACCAAAACTTTCAATGTTAACAAGCTGTTATTTGCCGAGTGCACACCAAAGAAAGGGTAGGAAAAGTAACTTTTTCGTAACCTGTGGCACTAAATTTTTACTTTCATATAATTTGAATTTAACAAAACCATCTAAATAACCCATCTGGTTGATTAAAATGTAATTTTTACTTGAAAATACGAATGGGAGTTCAGGGTTTAAAATAACTTTGTATACTATTTGAATTGTTCTCTCTGATGGAATTCTATCTGCAGTTTAATCACAGTGTTTATTGATGTTTCCATAAATGTATCTGCACTGAAGCACAGTTTATTTTCCAGACCGCAGAGCTCTAATTTCAACTACCCCAGAGAATACCCATCATTTTCATCCAATTCCTTGACTTCATAGGAGGTCTTCCTTTCTTCTCAATAAGACAAATGAACCATTTCCCATCATTTAAGCTCACAGAGGCTGCTGTAGTGGAAGTCCTCTGCACAAGAGAGAACAATTCATTAAGCACTCAACAATACTACACTAAGTGCCAAGAGAAATTAAGGACCTAGATAAAGACCTGTTGTTGAGGAACCTCCATTTTTAGGTATAAGTAGACAGCAACTTGGGAGAAACTGCTGTCAGCAACCCTGCATTCTTCTCAGTCTCTCCACCTCTTCCCGGCTTGCTTTTTCTTTCCCTTTTCTGCTTTCCTAAACTTTTTGTCCCCTCTCTCTTTTTCTTTTCTGAGAATCCCTTCACCCTTGCCCTTGGACTTAGGCCTGATATCAACAATCCCAATAGCTTAAGACTCCTAGGCTAATACCAAACATTTTTCTTGCTTCTTCCCTCAACTTCCACTGCCCCAGGTTCCACAGTCAGAGCATCCCCTCAACCCCACCAGTGGGGAGTATTTCTGCAAAAGATTTGACTTCTCTGACATAATTTCTATTGAAGGAAGTCACACCTGCACAATCTTTACAGAGTGATGTTACATCAGATAAGATAATGAGTATAAAAATATGCTAACACCATAAAGTCCTGCACAAATCCTATCATTGTGATGATGTCTAGGATAGTTTTTAAGTAAAAAGATAAGAAATAAGCATGTGACTGTCCTATGGACCAAAATAACTCATTTGATCTTGATTTATAACTCTGCCCAAATTTTCTGTCCTAAAGATAACCTTAATCTTTAAGAATGTATAATGGTGGGTGAATGGGAATGGTGCAAGGGAGAATAAATGATGAGGATAGGGGTAAATTTAGTGACAAATACAGGAATTTTTACACAATCCCTTTGGGAGGTGTTGCTTACATTAACTGCAGGTTCTATAGTAATAATATCATTAATAATAATAGAAAATATTTATTAAGTAATTTACTATACACAGACACTCTTTTAAGTGTTTTTTTTTTTTCAACTTCTATCCTCCCAGCAACACTGTGAGACAGAAAGTGTTATTACTCTTGTTTCACAGAGAGAAACCGAGGCACATATGGTTATGTCAACCCCGAGTCTGGAGCCCATACCCCCGGCCTTTCAGCAGCGGCCTGCACTTGAGCCATGGGCTGAAGAGCCAAGTTACATAGAGTTGAAGCTGCTGCGCCACTTGGCAATAACCTTCAGATTCACGAGATAATAAATTCCTGATGCATGGTAAGCATACAGTAGATGTAAGCTAGCAACACATTGCCTCAGTGTTTCTTTGCCTCTAGAACAATGAACTGGCTCTGCTGATTGTCCCAAAACAAAACAGTTTCTGAGGATCGTGTGTTTAAAATAATGTGCCAAGTGTACACCCATGCAGACCCACAGTGAACCAGCAGAACCAGGATCATTAACTACATCAGGCCCGGACCCTCCCAGGCTTGAGAGCAGCATGGGGCAGCCAGAAACCAGAGCATTCATTTTCCCATTTGCTCCACTCCATGAAGGCCCTTTGTGAATAGAATTAATTGAATTTTTTGGCCCCAAATCAATCCATACAGGCTAAAGCAGACACAGCCTAAGGTCTGTCTCTCTAAACAGATAAGGTGAAATAGAGAGCAAGGCAATTTTAGATAATTCTAATGTAGTTAGTCCAGTTGAATAATTTAAGCCAAAAATCCCTGTTTAGCCTTAATGAAGGGTTTTAAAAATGAAATAATTTAGGTAATTGTCCCAGATTTCCATTTCACTTTGCTTGTATCCACAAGGCTTAAACTTGCATTTGAGAAATTCATTTTTAAAAAGGACAAGGAACTTGGTTCTCTGTTCAGGTAGAAGAGAAAATCTTTGCAGTCTTTACCTGATCGGAACCTTCCTCAGCCAGTTTTCTTTCACAAGTCCTGCATCAGGACTTCCCTTGTAGCTCCTCCTATCAGAGAAAAGATATGATCTATTATTTCATAATAGGGTGTGAGTTACCTAGTATATTACGCCTTCCTGGAGTATTTACAATTTAGAAAAGAACCACTAAATTAGAGGAAAGCTTNCCTGCATCAGGACTTCCCTTGTAACTCCTCCTATCAGAGAAAAGATATGATCTATTATTTCATAATAGGGTGTGAGTTACCTAGTATATTACGCCTTCCTGGAGTATTTGCAATTTAGAAAAGAACCACTAAATTAGAGGAAAGCTTAACAGAAAGCAATTTATCATTATTGGTGCATTTCCAATATCCATAGTAGGCCAATATCTTTGAGCAGTGAAACTTCCCAGTTTCCTGTCAAATCCACAGGCATCTATTTGTGCTACAGAAACTGAAACACTTCAGACTTTTTGGCATTTTAAGAATTAGAAACAGTACATCATGATATTATAAATACTAAGTCAATCCGAAGTTTTATTAATAGAAAATGGCACACAATGGGATTATCTCTCAATATACCAGAAAGCTATGACGTTGAAGGTATTTTCTCACTCACAATGTAGTTTTCTTTTTCAATTTTTTCATATATTACGTAAGCTAGATAGACTATTATCTTCAAATGTAATGAAATATATGGTAAGTCTGACCATGATATTTGTCACCAAATATGTAAAATATTTTAGATATAAGAAAAGAAGGTATAAACAGGCCACATTTGTCACACACAGAAGGTACTGACTCATTAAATAGTACACATCTTTAGAATAAGTTTAAGAATCAGAGTTTGTGTGGTGTAGCTGTGTGTCTGCATCACACAATGTATGTTTACGTGTCCCCAAGAAAAATACCATCTAAGTTTTAGAGATGCTTTAGAGATGTGACATGTTGACTTGAGCTTTCACCAGTTAGTGTAAAAATTGCCCATATGCATTTTTTAATATGGTAAAAATTTAAGTCCAAAATTTAAAATAATTGCATTGTGTAAGAATTTAACTATTCTCATTATTAGAACTACTTTCTTTAATAGCAAAATTACATGTATGTATTGAGTATGTATTGTTGGACATAGCACAATACTTGTATAGTATTTCAGGCTACCCTCTAAGAATTTTTTTTTAATTCTGGTAAAATACAAATACATAAAATTTACCATACTAACTATTTTTAAAGTGTAAAGTTCAATGTTGTTAAGAATATTCACATTGTTTTATAACAGATTTCCAGAGCTTATCCACCTTGCAAAACTGAAAACTATTAAAAACAACTTCCCTTTCCCTCTCCTCTCAGCCCCTATTAGCTACCATTATACTAACTGTTTCTATGAATTTTACTTACTCTAGCTATCTCATGTACATGGTATCATACAATATTTTTATGACTGCCTTATTTTACTTACAGGATTCCCTGATGGCTCATAGAGTAAAGCATATGCCCACAATGTGGGAGACTCAGGTTCAATCCCTGGGTCAGGAAGATTCCCTGGAGAAGGCAATGGCAACCCACTCCAGTACTCTTGCCTAAAAACTTCCACGGATGGAGGAGCCTGGTGGGCTACAGTACATGGGGTCGTAAAGAGTCGTACACGACAGCAAATTCACTTTCACTTTCTTTATTTTATTTAGCATAATATTCTCAAGGTTCATCCAGATTAAAATGTGTGTTAGAATTTCCTTCCATTTTAAGGCTAAATAAAACTCCATTGCAGATATATACCACATTTTGCTTATCTGTTTATCCCTCAATGGTCTCTTGGGTTGCTTCCAAATTTTAGCTGTTGTGAATAATGCTGCTATAAACATAGGTAGCACAGGTATACAAATATCTCTTTGAGACCCTATTTTCAGTTTTGGGGGGGTATATACCCAGAAATGGAATTGCTGGATGATATGGTAATTCTATTTTAAATTGGGGGGGGCACCATAATGTTTTCTGCAGTGGCTGCATCATTTAACATTGTACCAGCAGTGCACCCAGGTTCTAATATGTCAGTATTCTCACCAGTACTTGTTATTTTCTGGCTTTTTGATAATAACTATCCTGATGGAGGTGAGAAAGAATAATTTTTAAAAATATTTCAGTTCAGTTCAGTGGCTCAGTCGCATCCGACTCTTTGCGACCCCATGAATCGCAGCACGCCAAGCCTCCCTGTCCATCACCAACTCTCGGAGTTCACTCAGACTCACGTCCATCAAGTGGGTGATGCCATCCAGCCATCTCATCCTCTGTCGTCCCCTTTTCTTCCTGCCCCTCATCTCTCCCAGCATCAGAATCTTTTCCAATAAGTCAATTCTTCGCATGAGGTGGCCAAAGTACTGGAGTTTCAGCTTTAGCATCATTCCTTCCAAAGAACACCCAGGACTAAAATATTTGCCTAAAGTCAAAGACAGAGATTATTTATTGATTGAACCAAGTACTGCATTTTGTTATTGACATTTGGAACTGGACACACATGGATTCAAATCGCAACCCCATCACATTCTGTTTATTCTCCAGTGTTATAGAAATATTCACACCTTCCTTATTAGATTGTTCTAATGACTAAGTTAATGTGAACCAAGCACATAGCACAGTGTAAGTGTTCAAAAACAGCCAGTTTGTACTGATTGGAACTGATACTAGAATAAGAATACTTGAGACATCCATTCATAAAAATCCTGCTGTCTTGTTGGGAAGAGACAGTTAACTCACATGGGACATCTAAATGATGAGAGGAGAATGAACTTGGGAAATCAAAAATATAGATTCAATACAGGCAGAAATCAACCCACAGATTTTAGAGCACTTAGTGGGCTTCCCCAGCGGCTCCGTGGTAAAGAAGCTGACTGCCAATTCAGGAGATGCAGGTTTGACCCCTGGGTCAGGAAGATCCACAGAAGGGGGAAATGGCAACCCACTCCTATATTTTTGCCTGGGAAACCCCATGGACAGAGGAGCCTGGTGGGCTACAGTCCATGGGGGTCACAAAAGACTCAGACACGACTTGGTCACTAAAAAAACAGCAACAATGTCCATGGTTCTTGTCAGTTGGGTAAAGGAGAAAAAAGTTACCGCCACGATTTTTCCACCTGGCATCACCCTCAGGTTAAAAAAAAAAAGGATGCAAGTAGACTTTTCATTCCTTCTACCCCAATATAGGTGGTCAAATAGGGGGTCAGCGGGAAACTGACTGGCAAACCAAACCAGAGGTGGCAAGACCCGGAGGTCTGCCATACCGACACGGCAGGAAAGAGGGAAACTTGGGATCATGGCAAGTTTTAAGGAGTCAAGCAGTAAGCAGCAAGCACAAGCCTGGGAAAAGAGTTGGTTGGGTCTGCTACCTAAGATCAAGTATTCAGCCAGAGGCAGGACTCTAGTAACCCAGAAAAGGGTCTAAAGTCAGATATATCCTAGAGCAACTGCTATATCAAGCAAACTATCAAGGTGACCTAGTTAGACAAGGACTCACTTGGCTACTGGAATTGGGCACTGAAGCAAAACAATAGCCTGAATACCACAGAGGGTAAGAGGTCTTAGAAAGCATAAACTGTCAACTCTTGGATCAATTCCTTTAAAAAAAAAAAAGTCTCTAATTAAAAAACAGGCTTGAGATAGCAGACTTACTGTGGTGGCTCCATCTGAGAATCAAAGGAACCATGGAGTCAAAGAGTGAGTGGTTTGCTCAAGAACCTTGTACTCTCTGCTAAAATTGAAATGACCTGAAATGCAGACTGTTAGGTGGGCTTATGCTCTAAACTCTTAATAAATATATGTTGAATGAATGATTTGTGTTTAATGAATCATTAGCTTCGCTGGCATTATAGGCAGGTCATTCATTTATTCATTTGTCCAACATTAATTGAATACCTGTTACATACTGGGTCCTATTCCGAGTGCTATGGATATAGAAATGAATAAACCAAAATGTTCCCAGTCTAATAAGCAATGAGATTTCTTGGCAACCAAGAATCTTTAGATCAAGCATACTTCTCCATGGGTTATTTCAACTTCCTGCCAACATTTTACAATGAAACTGGAGCACATGGTGAGTAATTCTCTGATCCATGTGAGAGCACACACTGTACCTCCACCCTGGTATAAAACTGCAAGAGGTAGAGTGAAAACTAGGAATTGTTTCAGTAGTTTTCAGAACATTTCTACAACCATCCAGGTTTTGTTCTAACACATAGCCTGGCTTCACTACTTACTAGCCATGAAACACTGGGAAGAATATAACTCACTGTGATTCATCTTTAAAACAGGCACAATAATGGTATCTACCTCATAGGTACTATTATGTATTGAATAAAATAAGCACTCAATAAGAGTTGATCTTTTTAAAATTTATGTTGTTAATAACTTCTTTTTACAGAAACTAAAATGTTCTGAGATGTGAGACAAATTGGCCACAGTGGTTATTTTGACCAGTGGTGGAACTGAAAATAACACTGATTTCCTCTTTTCCAAATTCCTTCCAAAACATGTTCCTGGCTCTCCTGACCACAAATCTGAAATATTGGAAAGATTTATTCAATATTAAAGAAAAAAACTTTGTATCTCAACAATATACCATAGCTTAAAAGCATATATCTCAATAATGTGCTATGGCTTAAAGTAAAATTAGTATACTATATTCTTGAAATAAAAAATTATGAAAAGAAAGGAGGAGAAAGGGAAGGAGGGGGTTGCAGTTAAATTTGGAGGTAAAGTATATTATACTTGGTAGTTTGGAACTTAGTCTGAGCTTTTTGAAATATATAATTATCCATAATCCACTCAATAAATATTTATTGAGTGCCTACCAAGTGCCAGGAATTATTCCAGGTTCTGGAGATACTTCTATGAGCAAAGACAAAACCCTGACCTCTTGGAAATACAACAAGTGGGGAGAAATGGAATATAATCAAATAAATATGTAATATTATTCAGGAAATGACAGATGTTATAAAGAAAAATAAAGCAAGGTAAAGGCATGGAGAGTGACATGAAGATGACTTCAGATAGGCTGGTCTCTCTGAGGAGATGAGGCTTGAGGCCAGAATGCAAGAGGAAGCACAGCACGCAGTAATCTGGGGACGAGCATGCTAACCAAAGAACAGTCAGTGCAGAGGTTCTGAGAAGAGAGTATTGTGCTCAAAGAATGGCAAGAATGCCAGTTTGGAAACTACAGGAGAGTGGGTGATGGAGGGACAGCAGGAGATGAAATCACAGAGCTATACAGCGGTCAGATCACGGAAGCCAAACCTAGGGTTTGGGAATTTGTTGTTAAGTATAATAGAAAGTCCTTGGATACTTTTAATAGAGAAATGACATGGTCTAGTTTGTTAAAAGATTTTTCTGAATGTTTTGTGAAAAATAAAGTGGAAGGAGACAAGACTGGGAATTGGAAGCTATTGCCGTCATGTGGGTAAATAATGATGTTGGACGGGGTTGAGGTAGTGGAAGCAGCAGCCGTAGAAGTGGTAACAGCAATAGTGGTCATCAGAATTGGTAGGTTTCAGGATGTAATCTAAAGGTAGAGCTGGTAGGCCTGCTGATGAGCTGGCTATTGGGAGTGAGACGAAGAGGAAAATCAAAAATAATTCTTGCTTTGGTTTACTTAACTGGTGGAATGTAAGTTCTCTCCTGAAATGAAAGACTTTGAGAAAAAGGGGGTTAGATCCTCAGTTATACTTCGTGTGTGCATACTCAGTCGTGTCCAACCCTTTGCAACCCCATGTACTGTAGCCTGACAACTTCCTCTGTCCATGGGATTTCCCAGGAAAAAGTACTGGAGGGGGTTACCATTTCCTTTTGCAGAGGATCTTCCCCACCCAGGGACTTAACTCTCATCATCCCCTGCACTGGCAGGCGGATTTTTTATCACTGAGCCCCCAGGGAAGTCCCAGTTATAACTTAGACATGTTAAATTTGAGATGCCTATTAGACACCTCAGTGGAGATGTTGTTCAGGCAGTTAGGCAAAAGTCTGAGGGAGAAACTGGAGCTAGAAGTGTAAGTCTGAAAGACATTAGCCCTTAGATCACTAGAAAGTGAACAGAAAATAAAGAAAAGAGAGCTAGCAACTGAGCCCTAGGTCATTCTACCATTCAGAGGTCTATTAATGAGGAAGACCCAACACAAGAGACTGATAAGGAGCAACCGGCCTGGCAGCAAGAAAACCAGGAAAGTAGGAAATCAAGAATTATAGAGTATCCAGAAGAAAAAAAATGAGTACAACTTACATAAAATGAAATTTTAATATGAAGGGCTCTTGGATAATCTTCATAATAAGAGAAAATAAAATTTAAATATCATTGCAATGTCGTTATTGACCCACCAGATTAACAAAGATTAAAAAGCTTAATTACATACTTTATTGGCAAGGTTGTAAGGAAACAGTCATGTACTGCAGATGGGTGTGTAAACCAGCACATTTTCTTTGAAGAGCAATTTTTTTTTCTGTTTGCTTCTTTTTTTAAAATATAAATTTATTTAATTAGAGGCTAATTACTTTACAATATTGTATTGGTTTTGCCATACATCAACATGAATCCCCCACGGGTGTACACGTGTTCCCCATCCTGAACCCCCCTCCCTCCTCCCTCCCTGTACCATCCCTCTGGGTCGTCCCAGTGCACCAGCCCTGAGCATCCTGTATCCTGCATCAAACCTGGACTGGTGATTCGTTTCACATATGATATTATACATGTTTCAATGCCATTCTTCCAAATCATCCCACTTTTGCCCTCTCCCACAGAGTCCATAAGACTGTTCTATACATCTGTGTTGCTTTTNTGAGCATCCTGTATCCTGCATCAAACCTGGACTGGTGATTCGTTTCACATATGATATTATACATGTTTCAATGCCATTCTTCCAAATCATCCCACCTTTGCCCTCTCCCACAGAGTCCATAAGACTGTTCTATACATCTGTGTTGCTTTTGCTGTCTCACATACAGAATTATTGTTACCATCTTTCTAAATTCCATATATATGTGTTAGCATACTGTATTAGTGTTTTTCTTTCTGGTTTACTTCACTCTGTATAATAGG
>SJYW01027075.1:0-12521 GCA_006410735.1 Raphicerus campestris
ATGGACGTGAGTCTGAGTAAACTCCGAGAGATGGTGATGGACAGGGTGGCCTGGCGTGCTGCAATTCATGGGGTTGCAAAGAGTCGGACACGACTGAGCGACTGAACTGAATTGAACTGAATCTTAGGCTTAGTATAGCTTGTTGAGCCTGTCATGGCTCAGGTCTGGTCCCTTAACAAGAGGAGTTTGAGGGAGAATGGATATATGCATATATACAGCTGAGTCCCTTTGCTGTCCACTTGAAACTATTACAACACTGTTAGTCGGCTATACTCCAATATAAAACAAAAAGCTTTTTTTAAAAAAAAAAGAAAGAAAGAAAGAGAAAGAGATTATCAGACCAAAAATTAAAAAAAGACTCCACCTTAATACAGAGGGTGTGGGTTCAATCCCTGGTCAGGAAACTAGGATCCCACATGTCTCACGATATGGCAAAAAACAATTTAAAAAAGAAAAGAAAGAAAGAAAGCTTCCTTTCACACTGGTCTGTCTTAAACTGGCTCATCTTCCTTTCAAATACAGAGCAGATCTCACACTCAGATCTTTATCAGACAACTGTGTCTATCTAGAATTTTATCATGTCATTTTACTTCTGTCTTATTCCCTGATGGCTCAGTTGGTAAAGAATCTACCTGCAGTGTAGGAGATGCAGGCTTGATCTCTGGGTAGGAAAGATCCCCTGGAGAAGAAAATGGCAACCCACTCCAGTATTCTTGCCTGGAAAATCCTGTGGACAGAGGAGCTTGGCAGGCTACAGTCCATAGGGTCACAAAGAGTAGGACTCATACAAGTTTCTCAACATGTTTTTAAACAAAATAAATTAGTTGATATAAAGACAATTACAGGTGGTATATAGATAAAGCAGAAATAAGAAAAGTGGTACATAAATGACCGACTCCTAAAAATTACTGGATTTGGGTAATCCAGGGAAAATATTTCCACTAATAGGATCACATTCATATGCAAACAATAGTATCTTTTATTCCAAATTCCAAATGTAGATGAACATTTTCTTTTGTGTGGATCAACATCCTGGCCCTTTTCAAAAACCCTACTTGAAACCAAATCAATGAAAGTATTACTATTTACTTGTAAATAAAGTATTTAAATTGTTTAACTACTCCATAAAAGCAGCAGAGTTTACTGAGAAGAACATGCAAGGCTGATGTGGAACCCCTTCCCATAAAGGGAATGAAAATAGCCAGCAGGTTCAGCGTCAACTCTGATGGCATTCTGACCAGACACTGGGATTAATAACTTCTTCCTATGACATTTTAGGGCTTCCCTGGTGGCTCAGAGGGTAAAGAATCTGCCTACAGTGCAGGAAACCTGGGTTTGATCCCTGGGTTGGGAAGATGCCCTGGAGAAGGGAATGGCTACCCACTCCAGTATTCTGGCCTGGAGAATTCCATGGACAGAGGAGCCTGGTGGGCTACAGTGCATGGGGTCGCACAGAGTCGAACATGACTGAGTGACCTTCACACTGTGACATTTTATTTTCTAATTAAGTCTTCAAAGACAAACAAAATCAACCAACAGCAGATGAATTATGTACTAACAGAGCAGGGTTTCTCAGCCCCAGCAGGAGGGGCGTAGTCAGTCTCAGTTGTGGGGCTGCTCTGTACGTCACAGGACTCCCCACAGCTTTCCTGACCTTAACTCACAGGTGGCCAGGAGCACCCTGTCCCCACTCTGAAAATAAGAACGTCTCCAGACATTGCCACAGGTCCCTAGTCNAATCCTACTTGAAACCAAATCAATGAGAGTATTACTATTTACTTGTAAATAAAGTATTTAAATTGTTTAACTACTCCATAAAAGCAGCAGAGTTTACTGAGAAGAACATGCAAGGCTGATGTGGAACCCCTTCCCATAAAGGGAATGAAAATAGCCAGCAGGTTCAGCGTCAATTCTGATGGCATTCTGACCAGACACTGGGATTAATAACTTCTTCCTATGACATTTTAGGGCTTCCCTGGTGGCTCAGAGGGTAAAGAATCTGCCTACAATGCAGGAAACCTGGGTTTGATCCCTGGGTTGGGAAGATGCCCTGGAGAAGGGAATGGCTACCCACTCCAGTATTCTGGCCTGGAGAATTCCATGGACAGAGGAGCCTGGTGGGCTACAGTGCATGGGGTCGCAAAGAGTCGAACATGACTGAGTGACCTTCACACTGTGACATTTTATTTTCTAATTAAGTCTTCAAAGACAAACAAAATCAACCAACAGCAGATGAACTATGTACTAACAGAGCAGGGTTTCTCAGCCCCAGCAGGAGGGGCGTAGTCAGTCTCAGTTGTGGGGCTGCTCTGTACGTCACAGGACTCCCCACAGCTTTCCTGACCTTAACTCACAGGTGGCCAGGAGCACCCTGTCCCCACTCTGAAAATAAGAACGTCTCCAGACATTGCCACAGGTCCCTAGTCGAGAACCACTTTGAAAAAGAAAGACGTGTCAGGTGTCGTTACCTGGGCAGCCCCTGGTTGAGTGGATGGTCCCATAAGGGAAGGGGCTTCAGGTCAGCAGGAATGCCCCCTTGGCCCTCCTTGGCCTCTCAGACATCACCTCCCACTACTCCTGCCCCCACCCCCCATCCACCCTGTCCTCCAACCACGCAGCTCCCCACTGTTTCCCCAGGACTCTGGTCACTTCCCTGGTGTTGGGGGGTCATTACATGACCCGGGGCTTCCCTCTGCCCAGAGGTCTGCTTCCCAAGGTGTCCTCTTTGATAACGTCCTTCTTCTCAGTTAAATCTCTGCTCCCTCATCTTCTCACTGAGGTCTGCCCTGACCAGCTGATTTTGAAACTGCACGCCTCTCGCCTATGCCCCACCCTACCCTGATTCACTTCTCTCTTTTTTTCAGGGACTGTATCATCTTCTGACACAGAGAACATTCTCCTCCTGCATCTACTGCTTATGGTGGGTCCACCCCCACACCCCCGCCGCTGCACCCAGGGCAAAAATCTGTCACTGACTCTTTGATATGCGTGGCACACAGCTGGCAATCGGTAGAAGCTGCTGGATGAACGAATGGATACATGGTAAAGAACTGTCGAGCTAGCTTGCTGTGCCTTCCTGACAGTGCCAGTAACACACAAAATGGCCCCTGCTCAGAAAGAATTTTCTAGGATATAGATTTCTAGCCACTGCCCATGGAGCAAACTGTCTGGCAACTGTTCAAGAGAATAAGAAGTAAAGGTCTAGTGGACACAGTGACATCAGGAGCAGCTGATTATTCTGAAGCCCCACGAGTCCAGGTCACCCAGAAACATCAGGAATCTCAAGCATTCAAGCTAGAAATGAAATATGAAGTCGGGTATGAATTTGTTCAAATTTTTTCACTATACTTTCTAACATTTGGAAAAAAAAAAGTTACCTACCTCATTCATGAAAGCTTAAAATAGTATGGAAAAGCAAAGACTTCTTAAGAAAATAGTCTCTTAATACCTTCAAGGCTTCTTGGTGCCGTGTAAAACATTTAAAAAACAATACTGATCATGACTGGCTTCATATGCCATCTATGCAATGACTTTCAAGCAACAGCTGCTAAGTTTGTGACATGTGTTACATTCATTGGCAAGTCTACACAGGACCACATTGACTTCTTGGGCTCTGATTCCTGGTGGCTCAAACAGAAAAGAGTCTGCTGCAATGCAGGAGATGCAGGTTCAATCCCTGGGTCAGGAAGATCCCCTGGAGGGAATGGCAACCCACTCCAGTACTGCAGAATCCCATGGACAGATGAGCCTGGTGGGCTACAGTCCATGGGGGTTACACAGAGTTGGACACGACTGAGCAGCTAACACCTTCACCTTCAATTATTTCTTACCAAAAATGAATAATGACAATGACGAATAATGCCAAAGGCTGAAGAGCTAAGAAGTGCTCTTTGCCCTGTAGGGGTGAGGGCCCTCTATCACTACACCTTTTGCTCAGCTGTCCCCCACTGCACATCTCCATGTCCATATGGTTCCTGAACTACAGGGTCCATGTTCCCATGACTCTGGTGCCTATCAGCCAGTAGCTGTGGTGGCTACCTGCCTCTAGTGGAATGGTCCAAGTTTAAAAACCCAGCTGACCAACTAAGAGATATAATGCTCATCCAACCAAAGCCAGAGTGGCTGTGAAGCAGCAGTCTTAAGCTCACACAACCAAAGATGAGGCTGGCTTCTCTTCAGTGAGGTCCTGGTCAGTTTTCGAATTATAATAGCACTATTACCTTTGACCCTGATGCTAGGTGACTAAGGTGACCAAGTAGAAGTAACAAACAAAACTCTTTTCCCATTAACTATATTTCTGAAAGTTATAAACCTGGGGGGTGGGGTGGGAAAAGGGGTTTATAGCCTCTTCTATACTAACTGGTTACTCAAGGGTTATCTACCAAAAATAATGCACACTGTCAGTATATTCATCTTTTAAAACAGGCTGGGGCAGAGAATACACTGGATGAGGCTGCTCTGGCCAAAACACACAGTGGACATCTGTGAGTGTGCCAGTGCTTTTCATAAGACACCAATCTGTCTTAAAACAGGCTGAGTACAAACACTTCAAATATAATGTTAGGTGGATGTGATGTACAGGTTCAAAGTACATTAGACACAAGCTAATAAAAAGAGGGGAAAAAAAGAAATGTTACACATCATTTTCCATTAAGAAAAAGATTAGAGGATCTAGTACAAAAAATCAGGTGTGTTCACAGCAGACCCATTGCAAGCACCCTCTTCTCTATCCACCATGGTTGACTTCAGGAGACAACAGTAAACCATAATTCAACAGAGTAATGGAAATTCAGAGATGACAAAGGCATGGCTCCCAGATTCCAGAGGCCCCTCGGGGAACAAAGACCTTCCTACACGTAACAACACACAATCCCCCTGTGACATGAGCCATGGAGTTCAGGTATAAACAAAGCAGGGAGGAGACTGGTTCTGCTTACAGAAGGAGGTGAAAGGAAGTGTTTCCCTAGGACAAAAAGGTATTTGAGTTGGACTTTGAAGATTGAGTAGGCGTCTACCACAGAGGAAGAGAGAGAGGATCTGGGAAAGGGAAAGAGATGATTCTGGATGAAGGGAAGAGCACAGCAGGGGAAAAAGAAAGGCTGTTGCTGCCTCGGAGTGGCTCAGGAAGCCAGAGACTTCCCACGAAGCCACCAAACCCTGGCTGAGCAGCCACCCCAGACCTGGTTAGAAGCAGAAAGGTGAGAAAAAATAAACACAGTAAAACATGCCCAGAGAGATACCTTTATTGGCCCAGACATGAACAGAAGTAGAAATGGAGGCAGGATATTAGAGCATGACTACCCCAGTAAGTGTTTTCATTAAGCGTTCCTTCTCCAGACATGCCCAGAATTTAGAGTTCTCCATTCAACGTGCCATCTTGTCACTATGACTCAGTGAGACAGGCCACCCTGGGCCAGTCCAATTAGCCACCCAATCTCAATTTTCCATTCTTTAACACAGCACTCAGGGACACTGGTTGAGAGAAGATGACAGATGGGCCCCCCTGTCTGTATCCGTTTCAAAATGTGAGAAGGCTGGTTGATGACGGCCGACAAGGAGTCTAGCCTTATTTGCAAAATGTGCACTTAAAAAAAAGGAGGGGAGAGAGTGAGAAAACTGTATTAATGTAGAACTTACATAATTGATAATTCTTGCGCTTCTCATTAGCCACTCTTCAATGAACAATAACTAAGTCTCTTCGAGGCCTTAAATGATTTGGGGGGAGAGGAGAATAAACCATCCATTAATGTATTATTTAAAGTGGCTTCATCCTTCTTGCTAACAGGCTTATAAATACTAATGCGAATTCTTAAATTGGGACGATTTCTAAAAGCTAGACCAGACAAACCCAACCCATCTGAAGAAGAAAGAGCATTCTTGATTCTTCACTGGCTTTGGGGGAGGGGGAAGAAGCACTGACCCCTGAACACTGCAGGTCCTTGTTGACTTAACTGAATTTCAACAGCAAGTTGCTCAGACAAACTTTCTCTGTATAAATGCCATTCTCTAACAAGACCCACACAGATTTATTAGCTCCTGTATGAGCAGATCCGTCTGATGCATAATATTCTCTATCACAAATCTTGGAGAGCTACTGATGATTGTTACTACAGCACTATGGGTTGGCTAAACAGACCAACCTAACTCACAAGACGCTGGCCTTTCCACACCTTGCATACATGGAAATTCCTCTTTGATTTGTGGCTTTAATCACAGCTTCCAAAACTTGGTCATTATTTATGAGTCTGACTTTTACACTGGCAGTCAAGGGGACACACTGACTCGGGTTACCTGATAGGCAAGCCCTCTTTAGCTCCCAGCTGCCATGGGCTCCACGGTGATATTATACATCTCAATTTTCCTGCCGACCCACCTGGCTGGGGATAGAACTGGAGGAGGTAGGGGTGAGGGGGCCAGAGTCTACACAGCGTTAATGAGCACAAGAGGGCTGCTAGAAAATGCAGTGATTTCCCCCCTAGACGTGAGGCAGATTCGAAAAGGAAAAAAGGTTGGAAAAGAAAACCAACAGCCTCTGGGGTGAGTGTTATAGGTGGGTGCATGTGTGCCGAGTCAGTTCAGTCATGTCCAATTCTTTGTGACTCTATGAACTGGAGCCAGCCAGGCTCCTCTGTCCATGGGATTCTCCAGACAAGAATACCAGAGAGGGTTGCCATGCCCTCCCCCAGGGGATCTTCCTGATCCAGGGATCCAACCCGAGTCTCTTATGTCTCCTGCACTGGCAGGTGGAGTCTTGGCTCTGTTTTCTTGCTGCTCAAGAATCTTGATGCAATAAAGCAGTGCGGGCCGACATTACACCACTTTCGTAACAATCACCTTGACCAAGTTGCCAGGAGAGTCATCTTTCTCCTTGTGGAAAGAAGCACACTCCTCTGAGGACGTGCTAGTTTGGATGCGTGTTTGGATGCATGAGTTCCATGCCCAGCTCACACGTCCTGCCCTGCCCTCACCTGCCCTACTCGCTCTCCACCATCTTCCTCTTTGCACTGACCCCCTCCCCCCAACCCATGGCTATGCTCTCCCCTGTGCCTTTCATTAAAAAGCAATGCTTTTCAGAAAAGTGTATAGCTAGTAAGTGATCCACATGACAAACTTAAACTGAATATACTCAGCTCAAGAAAGAATCCTTCCAGCTTTCAACCCTCTCTCCCCATCCCATTCTCCCTCCCACTTTCTGCCTTACATGTGTTGGCGGGGTGGGGGCACACTCCTGCCTTCTTCATCGGATCACAGAAATTGCCGTGCCATTTCTGGGCTCTGTGTAAACAGTCACGCAGTCTCTACCTTTTGTGTATGGCTTCCTTCACCGACCACTATGTGATGTTCATCCGTATTACTGAGTGGAGCTGGAGATCACTCACTCTTACAGCGGCATTATTTCCATCGTGTGAACATAACTACACTTTATAATCCATTGTACTCAATGAGGACATGTGGGTGGGTTCTAGTTTTCAACTATTAAGAACAGTGCAACTATGACCCTGTCTTCTTTCCTTTATTGGCTGTGCTGGGTCATTTTGGCATGTAGAATCTTGTTTCAGCATGTGAACTCTTAGCTGTGGCATGTGGGATCGAACAGGGATCCCTTGCATTGGGAGAGCGGAGTCTTAGCCATTGGACCACCAGGCAAGTTCTGACAGTGACTTTTTGAAAACATGTGTTCACATTTTGTTGGGCAAATAACCAACAAAATTGAGTTGATCTTTCTTTTTTTTTAAGGTTCTCAGAGTAGATACAAATAACACAAATCTGTTCTGGGCTCTTCTATCTCAGAAGAAATGCAAATTATTTCAACCTCTCTAACCTCTCCAACTGCTTCTTCTGAAAAGGGTCTGTTTTCCCTGCTAGACTGGGAGCTCCCCAAAGCAGTGACTATTCCTCAAAATGCCCAAAGGCCAGCCAGCATCTGGAATACAGTGGGTGCTCAATGCACGATCACTGAGCTACAGGACTGCAGGCAACACTGCCTCAACCCCTGGAGCCTTCCCAACTCATTCTGGCCTGGCTTCTGCTCCTTGGCTTCGATGGGAAGTTCTCTCTGAGGTCATTTGCCCATGGCCCTCCTGGGCTTGAGCCAAATCAACTGGCACCTCCCGTCTGTGCCATCGCTACTCTCGCCTGCCCTCTAGGTAGGAGCAGCTCTGAGATGGAGCCCAGGGATTCTTCATCCCTCTTCCCCCAGCACCTCCCGCAGGCTGGTGCCTGGGAGGCGCCGGAGGAACATCTATTACCCAGATGATTTTCCACACAGGGAAAGTGAGCATCTGCCTTCATCTCTTAATTTTTTTTCCCCAATCAGATTAAGGCGAAGTGATGTTCTGAGCTCAGAATTGCTTCCTCTTTCATTAGCTAGACTTTGTTGCAGATATTTCTGCTTAAAAAAAAAAATCTTAATTTGTGGTGTAGAAAGCCATATAAAACTTTCTTTTTAAACAGAGATGATTCCAGGGAATCTCTGGTGTTCATCTGTTTTTCTCACAGGAAATGGAAAACACAGAACTAGAGTAAAATGCATTACGATTATCAGACAGGAAGCAAGGCTGACTCGGCTCCTACCACACTGACTCTTGCAATAGCCTATAATGGGAAAGAATCTGAAAAAGAATATATAAAAAATAAATATATAAAAGATTTATATACATACATAATATGCATATAATGAATCACTTTGCTGTACACCTTAACCTAACACAACATTGTAAATTATACTTCAATTAAACCACCCCCTCAAAAAAGGGGGGTAAAAATAGAATCAAGTTTGATTTAGAACAGAAGGCCAAATCCAGCCTACTGCCTGTGTTTGTAAATAAAACTTTATTAGCAAACAACTATGTCCATTCATTTATGTATATCTGCGGATGCTACTTGGAGAAGGAAATGGCAACCCACTCCAGTATTCTTGCCTAGAGAAGCCCATGGACAGAGAAGCCTGGTGGGCTGCTGTCCATAGGGTCGCACAGAGTCAGACACGACTGAAGTGATGCAGCAGCAGCAGCAGTGGGTGCTACTTGACTACAATGGCAGATTTGAGTGACTGCATTAGGACTTCAGGCCAAGCAAAGTCTAAAATGTTTACTGTCTGATCCTTTATGGGGAAAAAAAAAAATTGCCCATCTCTGATTTAGAGAACAATCTAATGGCTGGATTTCATTCTATTTCCCAACTGTCAACTGAACTGAACTGAATACATTCAAGTTCCTGTTCAAACTAGTTCACTCAACAGGGAGGTTTTTACTTAAAACTTTTTTGACAATCTTTGATTCAAGTTTATATAATAGTCCAGAGAAAAAGTTCAGTGGTTTGGTTTGGGGCTCAAATTAATATAGTTTCTCTGCTTAATACAGTTTCTCCGCCTGGTTGTGGTCCTTGAGCAGAACGTTGTTACAAACCTGACCAAAGTGGGCAGGTGAAACAGAATGCTTCCTTCCTGCTCTAGAGGGTGTCTTTTATTCAAGCTTGAACATACTCCATTTCTTCTATTCCAAGAGTCTATCTGTGTTCCTCAAACTCCTATTTCCAACAAAGAAACACACACCATTTGTTGGCATCTAGTTTTCTTCATCAACAGGAGTATACCTTTTTCCAACTTCTTTCATTGGTACCTCCTAAAACCTAAACATTTGGAAAGAAATACACTGTCCTGCAAATACTAATACATTTTCCAAGTCTGTCTTTTGAAGCTAAATATATCTTACAATAATATGCCAGCTGACTTCAGAACTAAAATCCAGCATTAAACTCTTCATATAGATGTTTGATCATATAGGAAACTTTCATCTCTTTTTTTAAAACTTTTTATTAAGGAAATTTTCAAACATATGCAAAAATATAATACTATAATAAACCCCCACACCCTTAACCAGTCAGTTTCAACAATTATAAGTAGTCTGCCAATTTTTCCCACTCATCTTTCTTTCCAACTTGTTGATTATTTATTGTTTGCTGGAGTATTTTAAAAGCAGACCTCAGAGATCATATTGTTTCACCACAAATGCCTATTTGCTTCTGTTAAATAAGGTCCTTCTCCTTCAAACAAAACTGTGACACCACTATCACACCTAACAAGATTAATAATAATTCTTAATATAACCTAATACCTGGGTCAAGTTTAATTTTCCCCACTGTCTCAATAATGTCTTTTTATAGCTCAACTTTGTTCAACTAAGGATCCAAATATGACCATATATTATATTTTGTTGATAGGTCTCTTTATATATGCAACAGAGTCCCCTCACTTTTTCTTACCCACCACTAGTACATATTTAAATTCTAATTGGTCGAGCAAGCCTTACCTGGAGTGACACCTCTTCAGCCCCCACATGCTTTAATCAACCCAGCCACTGACAGGCTATAAGCCCTTGAGGCAGAGATGTGCCCAGCTCCACCTTCCAAGTGCAATCTACTACCAGGACCACTGTGTCTGGCCATCTCACACACTTTTTGCTCTCAAGAGAAGGAATCTGGGTTGCTTCAGCACGCTAATTCACTAAAATTAAGTCTTCTCTGTGCTCCAATGGCCCGGAGTCTGACTGATTTTGAAAAAACATGGNCCACTGTGTCTGGCCATCTCACACACTTTTTGCTCTCAAGAGAAGGAATCTGGGTTGCTTCAGCAGGCTAATTCACTAAAATTAAGTCTTCTCTGTGCTCCAATGGCCCGGAGTCTGACTGATTTTGAAAAAACATGGCAACCTTTCCTGATGGCTTCTTTTTGAAGTGAGCCAATTTAATCAAGAAATCACAAAGTAAATCAGACAAGCCTCGTAATCCATCTTGGTTACCAGTAACGACATTAATTGAACACCTAGATCATGGAGGACACTAGGTTATAAAAAGGATAACCAGTGTCCCTGCCCAAGGAGACTTAGAGCCTAGATGGAACGGCTATCCCGTCATTTAGACCAAAAAAAAGTCCAAGGAGGACAACAGATGCAGAACCCACCCAAACCAACAAACCCTACCATTAGCTTAATAATATTTGTGAGATTGATCTCTTTGATGGAATAAAAAGAAGAGTCAGGACTAGTCAAACCAGTCTGATTGCTAGTTTTGCTAGTTCTATCATTTATGACCTATGCCATAGTGAATAAGTTACTTAACCTCTCTGATTCTGTTTCATCATTTATAAAACAGAAACAATCCCGCCTACCACACAGTAGCAACCCTTAACACAGGAACAGAAAATCTTACATGAATGCCTAGCAGTAATGATGACAGTTAAAATAATAACAGTAATAATCCCTGAATGTAATACTCTATGCCAGGCACTGGGCTGTTAATTATTTATCTGCTGGGTCTTAGTTGCAGCTCTTGGGATCTTCAATCTTTGATGAGGCATGTGTGATTTTTTTTTTGCTGCACCATGCAAACTCTTAGTTTGGTAATGTGAGATCTAGTTCCTGACCAAGGATCGAACCCAGGCCCCCTGCTTTGGGAGTGTGAGTCTTAGCCACTGGACCACCATTTTGTGTCTTCTGTTCCATCTAATCCTCGTCTCAGTCCTATGAAGCATCTCTAGTTGTCAGGTCTTCCAGATGAAGAAAGTGAACAAAGGTGAGTGATTGGCTCATGCTGACTCAGCTAAAGACAGGAAATGGGTCACTGGCTGCCTCAGCTAAAGACAGGAAATGGGTCACTGGACCTCAGGGTTTTTGCCATAATCACAGTATAATAATGCCTCCCTAATACCACCACAGTAAAGTGTAAAGGTGGGACCCAGGGCAGCATAAGTTACTGGAGGGGAAAGGACCTCTTATTACGGCTATTAATTAGACCAATTATATTGTAATTTCATAGATACAGCATCCTGAAGCCTCCACCTCTGCACAATAAGGAAGCCTTGGGAGGCTCCCTGAGTGGCCCTAGCCATGGGCTGGGTGTGTTCAGAGCCATGATGCTGGTTTCCTTCCTTAACAGGACAAGCCTTCAGCAGTCTCCTAAACAGTATCGAATGCATTCTTTATTACAAGTGTCACCTAAGATATGTACAAACAGAGCCAAAATCAGAATTATTTTCCTATATAATCTCTTAATTCCTTTCTGTACACATATACAGAAAAGACAAAAGGAAGTTGTGACCCCATGGACTATAGTTTACCAGGGTCCTCCTTCCATGGGGTTCTCCAGGCAAGAGTACTGGAGTGGGTTGCTATTTCCTTCTCCAGGGGGATCGAACCCTGGTCTCCTGCATTCCAGGCAGACGCTTTAACCTCTGAGCCACCAGGGAAGCCCAAAAGGAAGTTAGCTGCCAGAAGAGATCCAATTGCCTGCCACTACCACCCTTTGGGCTGGAAGAAGCACAAGCTGGAATCAAGACTGCTGGGAGAAATATCAAAAGGCAGATGACACCACCCTTATGGTGGAAAGTGAAGAGTAACTAAAAAGCCTCTTGATGAAACTGAAAGAGGAGAGTGAAAAAGTTAGTTTAAAGCTCAACATTCAGAAAACGAAGATCATGGCATCTAGTCCCATCACTTCATGGGAAATAGATGGTGAAACAGTGA
>SJYW01027076.1:0-24118 GCA_006410735.1 Raphicerus campestris
CACACCAGTTGAAGGGATTTGCACTATAGCAAAGATACTGGAAGGTATTCAGCAGATAGGCAAAAGAAATTGACATTTTAAAAACATTTTCTTTGTAACTTAAGACCTGTAAAAAAGGATAGGTATATGTCTGGACATGGGAGCAGCTTGGATTTAAAATAATGAGGTCTGGCCTATGGTAATATATTAGAAACATTTTCAAAAATGTTAAGAAGGAATTCTTGAAGCTTTGGGCATCAAATAGAGGTATCAAGATAAGGAGAGAAGTTATAGAAGGGGAAAACCTGAATTAATGGTGAATTGTCTTAAAGTAAGACATGCCCCCTTTTTGACACTCAATGCAGTAAACACAGTAGTTAAGAGATGGATATACTGGAATCAAATAAGATAAACATATCTTCACTCAGACTTTTTTTTATTTTTTATTTTATATTGGAGTATAGCCAGATTAATAAACAATGTCATGATAGTTCCAGGTGGACAGTGAAGGGACTCAGCCATATCAATACATATATCAATGTATGTATCCATTCCCCCTCAAATACCCCTCCCATCCAGCAGGCATTGAGTAGGGTTCCCTGTGCTATACGGTAGTTCCTTGTTGGTTATCCATTTTAAATATAACCCTGCATACATGTCCACACCCAGACTTTTAAAGAACGGAAGAGAGCATCATTGTTATCTCTTGGATGATTATGTGTTTTCACAGGTAGACTTTAAGAAAAGAAAGTTTAAAGCAAAAACAAACAAAAAAATGTCACAGTGAAATATATACATTCATGAACGGAAGCTATAGAAAGAAGTGTAGGAGGAGATGAAGCCTGGCATGCAGGATATGCTGAGATGAGATTGTGCGAAGCCTTGAGTCTCATACTTAGTGGCTGGGATCTGATACAGAATGGGACATGATTTAGGGGTTTTAAAAAAAGACTGATGACACAATCATTCAGAAAGAACACATTGATAATGGATGCCTATTGGTGGATTGATTTGAAACAATAATAGACAACAACAATAAATAGAGATACTGTTGGAAGATGTCTAAGAAATGGGGGAAATGCAAGAGATTTAATTAGGTAGTGATCCACTTCATTCACCGGCGTGGATTCCTTTGAATAACAAGTAGCATTTTTATCATAAACTGAGCTCATAAATCTAAATAGAGTCTGTCCTGTGCCTGGAACTATGTTCTCAAGCAAATTAACTCATTTTATGTCCATAAAAACCATTTGACCAAAATTCTCTTTTTAGCCCTATTGTACAGATGGGAAGATTGAGTCAGAGAAAGATGAAATAGCTCTTCCAGTGTCACACAGCTAAGAAGTGGCAGACCTGGGATTCAGGTCCAGCTTAATCAGGCTCCAGAGTCTGTTCTGTGCAAGCTCATCCAAAGAAGCTCATTCTCCAGTTATCACTCAGGACAAATGTAGATAATCTTCCTTCCTGTCTCTTCCTCACTCCCTCAATCTTCTACCTATTCCTTTGGTGTCTAAATTCACTAAATGAGAAGAGAAAGAGGGTCTCTCTTCCATCCCCTCACCGAATCTACTGACTTTTAGGATTCTTCAGTGGACTGAGGTTCAAGTGAGTGTGACTTGGTGAGTTCAGATTCTTAAATCTTTAATCTGATCCCACTGTACTTTCCTGACCTTACACAGACTGTAACTGCGTTGTGTTACTCAGTACAATTGAAGCAATATACATGAATGCCAGCCCCAAAGAATATTATAAAGTATTGTAAATGCTTAGAATAGATCTTAAATATCTTTGATTATAGAGAACTATTATCTTCTCTTAAACTCAAACATCTAATCAAAGGATTTTGTTCTCTGAGATTTAGTTCCACATCTGTGATATGTTTCCATCAAGGACATTGTCTACTGTAAATCTGTCCTGCAGGGGAAATCCCACAGGTAGAAAGAAGCAAAACCCTCTGTAAAAAGTCAGTCCTTTTTGACTATTCCACTTTTCAAAAAGGTATTCAGAATACACTCTGAGCTCCTGTCACCTGAGCAGACAGGAAATGGATTTTCACAATAACTCTCTTCAATGAGAACAAGTCAGGTCAGCTATAGAAAGATCTGGTCTAATGAAAGAACCGCAGGGATCCGAATGCTGCCTCTGATCTGAAGTACACATGTGGCCTGAACTCTATTAGAAGCAGAGCCAAATCAAAAATCATAAAACTCATCTGAAATAGCTTCCCAAACTCTCCTCCCTTTTTCTCTCTCTCCCTTCCATTAAATGTTCTAGTTCTAAGGTATTTCAATTCCAAAAGAAAGGCTGGGATAACTTAGAAAGCAAATCCTAATGCAAAGACTAGAAAGATTTATATGATAGGAAAACCAGCTCAGATATTGGACAGAAAATGAGAATAAGTGTATAGGTGAGAGGACTTGATTATAAAACCACTGTCTTTTCAAATCAGTCATCCAACATTAGAAAAGGCTGAGCAATAGTAGAGAAAAATGAGATAAACTATTTTGTGAGAAAGCAAGGAATTGATCTGTCTATAATTACTCGTAACCCTTAAAATATTGAAAAGCCTAAATCCAAGAGTCAGCAGCCACAACAAAAATAGACTTCTTATATAAACCTCCCCATAGCCCCAATATAGAAATATTAATGCATCTTATTTAAACATTATGAAAATATAAATATTTCTTTTTACCTAAAAATTAAACCTCATGTAGAAAGAGTTTAAATAATCATCTCTGCTCACATGTCTAAACCAGCTATTAAAATGCAAGTACATTTACAATTTATAGAAATTATAAAAATTAAAGCTCACCTAATAATATTAGGGTCCTAACAGTACAAAACAATACACGGTATTTTTCATGCACCAAAATATGATTTTAATCTTGAAAATTGAACATTAATATCCCTGGAGCATGTGTAATCTGTAATGTGTTGGTACATACTAGGGGGAGTTCTAAATAATTATAGTATGGAATGAGTAATAACGAGAATAGTGATCACTATTCTTAGAATATACTATGTGACAGACACTCTATCCATCACTTAACATGCTTCAGTTTACCCAAAGATCAATAAAAATAGACTTCTGTGCCATCACAAATATTTTAGCCTAGACACTGACAAACATTTTTAGTGATAGAACGCTAACTGCCGAAGCTGAATTTTGTTTTATACCAAAGACATCTCCCTGTTTCTCACATACAAAATAAGCTTAACACTTGAGAAATAGTAATAAAACAGAGATTAAACTTAAAAATATGATTTTAAATCTTAGCTATGTCAGTCTTTACCTGAGCTATTGATAAAGTCATTATTAACCTCCTGAGCCCTCAAAATTTTAATGTAATTCATGATATCTCCCCTGTGAATCTCTTTGATATGTTTTAAATTACAAATTAAATAATGATTATGAAACTTCTTTGAAATTGCAAAATATCAGAAAATAAAATTGTCATTTTTTCCTTTATCTGCAAAGCTCTGTAATTTACTGTTTAGTTGTGTCTGACTCTTTGTGGATCCTCCAGGCCAGAAAATTGAAGTGTGTAGCTGTTCCCTTCTCCAGGGTACTTTTCCAACCCAGAGATTGAACCCAGGTCTCCCACACTGCGGAAGGATTCTTTACCAGTTAAGCTACAAGGGTAGTCCTCTGATTTGCTAGTACTGTGTAAATAGATGGTCTTCCCTGAAAGCTCAGTTGGTAAAGAATCCACCTGCAATGCAGGAGATCCCTGTTCAATTCCTAGATTGGTAAGATCCCCTGGAAAAGAGCTAGGCTACCCACTCCAGTTATTCTTGGACTTCCCTTGTGGCTCAGCTGGTAAAGAACCCACCTGCAATGTGGGAGACCTGGGAAGATCCCCTATAGAAGGGAAAGGCTACCCACCCCAGTAGCACTGGCTCAACATCAGGAGCAAATTTCTGGTGTTTTTTAAGATTTGTATCAGAGAAGGCAATGGCAACCCATTCCAGTACTCTTGTCTGGAAACTCCCATGGATGAAGGAGCCTGGTAGGCTACCCTCTAGGTGCATGCACAGAGTCGGACACGACTGAGCAACTTAGCAGCAGCAGCAGAAAGATTTGTGTAATAACGAAATGTGAAGCAAACATCCAACAGTCACTCAATCCACCATCTCCTTAGTGCCTTGACATGACGATTTTTTTTCCACTGCGCTCATATAGACCAAACACATAGAAGGAACCATATCCATTATGTCTGCTGCACATGAACCATTTATTTTTTTCCTGATTCTGCAGTGTGCAGTGGGTTGTTCTTCTGGTCTCACCTGTGGTCACTCCTGCTGTTGACATCCTCTGAAGGTTCAGCTGGGCTGGGGGCAGGATGATCCAAGATGGTCTTAGTCACATGGTGCTTCACCACAATGACTGCAATAACTCGGGGCCGGGGTTGGGGGGGCGGTCTTTATCCACATGGTCTCTCCAGGAAGAGTGGGACTCCGTTACATCATTACCCAGGATTTCAAAGGGGTGAAAGTGGAAGCTGCAAGGCCTAGAGGTCACACAATAGCCTATCTGCTTCATTCTGTCGGTCAACATCAGACATACGACCCGATCAGATTCCAGGGGAGGCTAAGAATTCACCTCTTGATGAGAGGGCGGCAAGACCACATCACAAAAGAGCATGCAGAAAGTGAGGGTTTATTATCGCCTTTAAAACTATCTTCTGCACTAGCTTAGTCCCTTGATCAAGCCATGGGTGATCTCTGTCAGAGAACCTTCCTTTCTGTGGTCAGGGCTCACTGTGACATGGGGACTGTACATTTTTAACACAGACAGGAGTAGAGTCATCCATATTGATTACACTCATCCTCACTGATGAAAATTCTATTGCATGCTTTTTTGAGAAGAAATTCTGTCTCCTTTCCATCCCAAAAAACTAGCACAGACTGAATGCCATGAGGAATACTGCTCCTTCTCCTCAAGACAGAAAAATTAAAAACTAAAGAAAATTAAAACAACGTTAACAGTCCTCTAATATGAATTCACACCTTTTATTTTCCCTCACATACTTATTCAGTAAATATCTTTATACCAGATGAATGGGGCACCCATGGACGAAGAAGTTTGGGGAGAGAAAATTATGATTTATCCATTTTAGTTTGAAAGTAATGATGGAATTTACAAGTAGATAACTTGATGATCTCTGATGTTTTATGTTTTAATTTAAAATTTGCTGTCAACTTCAAATGTGGGCATAAAATATTACTTTATATCATAACTTGCCAGTTCAGCTTGCTCTATTCAAGGAGAAAGGTCCATTCACATAATTAGCCCTCTGAGTCTGTTTCTAATATAAAGGATGCTATATTTTGTCAACAAAGAGTATAGAACATATTCTAATATTAAATCCACAAATTAGAAGTTGGTTTGGGACATTTTTCCAAGGTTATTTTGTAAAATAGATTTAGCATCTAGCTATTATTTACAATTATGATTGCATATATGTTTTACGCTGTCAAGAGTGAGGAATTTGATTAGTAATAGAAATAAGAATTAAACCCTAACATTGTTTCCTTGACTGTTTTCACATTTTGTAGACAAATTTTATGTTTTTATGACACTTTAGGAACTTTGGCAGTTATTTCCAGACAATTGAAAATAAACTACAGATCTTAAATGTGTGTAATTCTATATCAGAACAAATTGGTTCACTAATTCAGAGGTCACCAAAGTATGACCCATGGGTCAAATCTGATGTACTGCCTATTTTTGGAAATAAAGTTTTATTGAAACACAAACATGTCCATTTATTTACATACTATTTGTGGATGCTACAACACCAGAGACTAGNATTGGTTCACTAATTCAGAGGTCACCAAAGTATGACCCATGGGTCAAATCTGATGTACTGCCTATTTTTGGAAATAAAGTTTTATTGAAACACAAACATGTCCATTTATTTACATACTATTTGTGGATGCTACAACACCAGAGACTAGATGCCCTGCAGGGCCTGAAACTTTACTTTCTGTCTATTTACAGAGAAAGATTGCTGATCTCTGGCTTATCTAATACTAAATATCCTCCCATTCCATCTACAGTATTTGGGCAGAGTGGAGCCATGACGATTTACATGTCCTACAAATATTAACCTGTGCTCAGCTGCACAGTCACATCCGACTCTATGAGACCCATGAACTGTAACCTGCTGGGCTCCTTTGCCTGGAAATTTACAGGCAAGAATACTGAAGTGGGTTGCCATTTCCTTCTCCAGATCTTCCGACCTAGGGATCATACCTCGGTCTCTTACATTTCCTGCATTGGCAGGCAGATTCCTTACCACTAGCACCACCTGGGCCGCAAGGCATTTTAAAANATTGGGGGCAGGAGGAGAAGGGGACGGCAGAGGATGAGATGGCTGGATGGCATTACTGACTTGATGGACGTGAGTCTGAGTGCACTCTGGGAGTTGGTGATGAACAGGGTGGCCTGGCATGCTGTGATTCATGGGGTCGCGCAGAGTCAGACATGACTGAGGGACTGAACTGAACTGAATACCCTCCAGGTTAGTCTACATTGTTACAAATGACAGGATTTTCTTCTCTTTTAAGGCTGAGTAATATTCCACTGATTAACACATTTCTTTATTCATTCATTCATTCATTGTATCCATTTATTAACTATTTTGCATAATGCTGCAATGAACCTGGAGTGGAGTCCCAATATCTCTTCAATACTCTGATTTTTTAGTGAATTTAAATAGAACTGTCTTCAAATGTACTGGCATATTTTCATTTCAAATCTGCTATTTAACTCAGCAAATGATTTCTTCATTTCTAATTTCTGATTGTCTTTTCTGTTTCAAATGTTATTACCTCATTAATTCTCATGGATCACCAGTCTCTTTACTCATGCTGTCTTCTTTTTCCACTTTGTTAACATAATTATCATTATTAAAGTAATGTTCTAGTAAGTCTTACATTGATGCCACCTCTGGTCCTGTTTCTATAGGCTATTTTTTATCTTAATGATAGTTTATATTTTTCAGCCCTTTGCTTTCCCCTAGTTTATAACTGTGTGCTAGAGAGTCTATATGAAAGAACAATAGGGATCTGAAGGAGGTAATATTCTCCAAAGACATGAGAGGTGCCAATATGGAGGCTGCATGGATCCAATCTGCAGTTAAGATGGGTCTAGGCTGTGTTACAGTTTTGTTTAGTTCTCAACTTGTTTCATGTATTTTCAAGGCCGAATCAAAAGTACTTTCTTTGGAATATTGCACACTGACTAGAGTCTAAAGATTTCCTTATTTTTTCTACCGAAGCCATCACCTTTCAGAACTCAGGAAACCCATTCTGCCCTCTGTATTCTGCCCTCCAGTTGGTGAACTGCCCTTGTATGTTCTTCCTCGTCTTCTCCTCAACTTTCCATACATTTGAATCTCTCTCAATCTCACTGTTCTGCTTCCAGTTTTCAGAAAGCCTATGCAGCGAAGAACTGTCTGGTATGAGGAACTTGAATATCCCTCTCCTGTTCTAATCCCAGTTACAAGAGGGCCATTCCTGGCCTTACATTCAGGAAAGACCCTGCTCGCTAGGGACGCTCTCCCCACATTATTATCCTACCTCCAGCTTTTGTCTCACTACCTTGGGACACAAGATATAAGCCAAAAACCATGGCATTGGGTCATTCTAATAAACAGTTGAAATATTTTCTGACTTTCAAGTTTCACTACTCCATAATCTGTATATCCAGTTGTGAATTCCTGTCCAGGGAAGATCAAATTAAATGAAGAAAAATGCTTTGAGATGTGTAGGATTACACACAAGCAAGATCATATTTCCATTAGATATGTCACAATCTAATGCCAGTACCAGCTTCTCAATGAAAGCCTCCTAACACCAAAGAATCTGCTCAGAATGTGTTTTTTCCCCCAAATATCAGAGCAATGTGATGGTAGCAAGAATGTCAAAGACCAGTTTTCATTGTTGAGGAATTTATTTCTAACCTCTGTTTCTATGTTCAGAGCAATAGATAATTGTGATTTATTTTAGAGACCTATTTGAGATTCTGTCTCAAGCTCATGGTACCTTTTTGTTTTGTGAAAGAAAAGTTACTAATTGTTACAATAACAAATTAGGGCATTAAGACTCAAGTGTCATGTCTGGTAGGAATAGAAGATCCAGTTTTGACTGAAAGTCCTGATAATTCCAAATTGTGTCCTTTCTAAACACAGAACACAGATATTTTAGGGTTATACTACAAGATTGTTTCAACCTCTTTTTTCTGTCTATTCATACTCCTTCAAGACTATAACATTCCCTTTCAAAATGGAGGTCCCTGTTTATGTCCATGTTAACATAAATTTTATGATAATGCTTCTTTTTGCCAACTGTAGCTCTGTGAACAGAAAATCATTTTTCTCCAAGTTCAGACTTCTTTTTTCTTTCTTCTATTTAGCTGTATCTAAGCTCTTTCATTTTAAATTATCAGCACCATCTCTGACAGTTTATGAAAGGACTCTGTTTTGCAGGGATTTTCAATAGAGTTAATGTTTACCCATGTAATCTATAATTATGAGTGGATTTCCTCTACCCTCTCCAGGATGCCATCTGAAATTACTCTTTGTTCTCTGTCCCCAGGCAAGACATCTGCCAGTGACCTGTTTTCTCTATTCTAAGCTCCCATTTCTCCAGAAGCATTCTGTCTCCTAAGGAACTCAACCCCCGCATGTGCATACCCTACAAGTAATTTTATCAGAAATAGAAAAGTTACATTTGAATAAAATGTAGTTTTCAAAGAGTTTATCCTCACTCTTAATCCAGTCTACTGATTTTATTTCTTAAATCATCAATTTCTTCTAAGTTCCAATAAAAATACCTAATCTGAATGCTTTTCAGGGAACATAGAATTTCACTGGGAAGCTGATTTAGATCATTCCTATATGATTTAATTGTCTGACTGATATTGGAATGTGCGATGACCTTTTAGAGTTGGAATACTTCTGGATAGTCTGGCTTATTTATATTTTGCTTTCTTTGTTTTACTGTGGACTTCTAAACACTATTCTTGGTTTCAGTGATTATGATGGTACTGAGTCAGCCCATATAACTCAGTGGAGAATATTGAACATTTTTAGTTATTTGTTTGTGCTTTTAGTCTTTTGTTGGGCTTCCCTGGTGGCTCAGATGCTAAAGCACCTGCCTGCAATGCAGGAGACCTTGATTCAATCCCCTGGAGAAGGAAATGGCAATCCACTCCTATACTCTTGTCTGGAAAATTCCATGGATGGAAGAGCCTAGTGTGCTACAGTCCATGGGATCCCACAGGACTGAGCAACTTCACTTCAGTCTTCTGTTTACCAATCAAGGAACTGGCATAGAATTTGCACAAGAAATACTTTTGAGCACTTGCTATTCTGGCTTATCGCCAGGAACACACATTATAATCATCGATGGAGATTTCAGAATGTAAATTCCCCTCCTCAAACCCTAGAGCACCTGATAACACCATATGGAGTTAAAGTGAAAGTTAAATCTATTGTGTCCTCAAGGATGAGGATGGATAATGACTATTCCGCAGTGGAGCAGGAATCTGCTGTCAGCTCAAGGAATTCAGCTCCCAGGGAACAGCAATTTGCACAAGAAACAGACACAAACAAGTTCAATTTAAATATAAAGGATAGCATATCTGACTGACTGGAGAGCACGGGATGTTTTCAAGAAAAACTGACGTCCTAGCACAGTTCTGAGAAATAGGATTTACCCAGATGAAAACAGGAAGAAGAACATTCCAGACAAAAGGAATAGCATAAGCAAAGATCCAGAAGAGAGAGGAACCTTGAACATTTGGGGAATTTTAAGTAAAAATTGTTAATAATAGGATAACATCATGTAGGTCTTGAAAATCATGTTAGGATTCAGATTTCATCCTTATTGTGCAGAGCAGAGTTGCAAAAGAAAAGTGAAGTCACTCAGTCATCTCCAACTCTTTGCAACCCCATGGACTGTAGCCTACCTGCCTCCTCCATCCATGGGATTTTCCAGGTGTTGTAGCCATGCGTTCTGGGAAACAAACTCACTCAGAAGGACAATGCAGATAGTGGAGTGCAGTTTATTACACCGGTGGGCCCAAGCCAGAGTCTCCTCTTAGCCAAGGAAACCGACCAGTTTTTGTGAAAATTTTATATACCCTAAGTGTATGTGCTCAAACCCACCTCCCCAAATTCCTTGAAACTAGTCTGGACAAGGTAAAAGAGAGATATGAACAAAGTTAACCCATAATTCATGTGTCATAAGCCTAGATAGTTAAACAGTGAACATTTATTAATAAGCCTGTGGTCATATTCGATAAATATAATGGTATTTATGACTTTGTTCTGTTACAGAGATAATTAGCATATTCTTTTAGGTGATGGAGAGTCCAAGTATAAGTCCTGAGGCTCTGTTACCCAGGGGGTCTGGTTTTCCATTGGTATGCCATTTCTATAGACCCCGGGCACCAAGTTCAGAGTCCATTGGGAGGGTGGCCATGCGTGTAGCCTAATGTTCACAGCCTGGCCTAAGACGGAGTCCAGCTCTATCTGTTTCCTCCTTCACAGGCAAGGGTACTGGAGTGGATTGCCATTTCCTTCTCCAGAGGATCTTCCTGACTCAGGGATCAAACCNTTCTAATTTCTGATTGTCTTTTCTGTTTCAAATGTTATTACCTCATTAATTCTCATGGATCACCAGTCTCTTTACTCATGCTGTCTTCTTTTTCCACTTTGTTAACATAATTATCATTATTAAAGTAATGTTCTAGTAAGTCTTACATTGATGCCACCTCTGGTCCTGTTTCTATAGGCTATTTTTTATCTTAATGATAGTTTATATTTTTCAGCCCTTTGCTTTCCCCTAGTTTATAACTGTGTGCTAGAGAGTCTATATGAAAGAACAATAGGGATCTGAAGGAGGTAATATTCTCCAAAGACATGAGAGGTGCCAATATGGAGGCTGCATGGATCCAATCTGCAGTTAAGATGGGTCTAGGCTGTGTTACAGTTTTGTTTAGTTCTCAACTTGTTTCATGTATTTTCAAGGGCGAATCATAAGTACTTTCTTTGGAATATTGCACACTGACTAGAGTCTAAAGATTTCCTTATTTTTTCTACCGAAGCCATCACCTTTCAGAACTCAGGAAACCCATTCTGCCCTCTGTATTCTGCCTTCCAGTTGGTGAACTGCCCTTGTATGTTCTTCCTCGTCTTCTCCTCAACTTTCCATACATTTGAATCTCTCTCAATCTCACTGTTCTGCTTCCAGTTTTCAGAAAGCCTATGCAGCGAAGAACTGTCTGGTATGAGGAACTTGAATATCCCTCTCCTGTTCTAATCCCAGTTACAAGAGGGCCATTCCTGGCCTTACATTCAGGAAAGACCCTGCTCGCTAGGGACGCTCTCCCCACATTATTATCCTACCTCCAGCTTTTGTCTCACTACCTTGGGACACAAGATATAAGCCAAAAACCATGGCATTGGGTCATTCTAATAAACAGTTGAAATATTTTCTGACTTTCAAGTTTCACTACTCCATAATCTGTATATCCAGTTGTGAATTCCTGTCCAGGGAAGATCAAATTAAATGAAGAAAAATGCTTTGAGATGTGTAGGATTACACACAAGCAAGATCATATTTCCATTAGATATGTCACAATCTAATGCCAGTACCAGCTTCTCAATGAAAGCCTCCTAACACCAAAGAATCTGCTCAGAATGTGTTTTTTCCCCCAAATATCAGAGCAATGTGATGGTAGCAAGAATGTCAAAGACCAGTTTTCATTGTTGAGGAATTTATTTCTTAACCTCTGTTTCTATGTTCAGAGCAATAGATAATTGTGATTTATTTTAGAGACCTATTTGAGATTCTGTCTCAAGCTCATGGTACCTTTTTGTTTTGTGAAAGAAAAGTTACTAATTGTTACAATAACAAATTAGGGCATTAAGACTCAAGTGTCATGTCTGGTAGGAATAGAAGATCCAGCTTTGACTGAAAGTCCTGATAATTCCAAATTGTGTCCTTTCTAAACACAGAACACAGATATTTTAGGGTTATACTACAAGATTGTTTCAACCTCTTTTTTCTGTCTATTCATACTCCTTCAAGACTATAACATTCCCTTTCAAAATGGAGGTCCCTGTTTATGTCCATGTTAACATAAATTTTATGATAATGCTTCTTTTTGCCAACTGTAGCTCTGTGAACAGAAAATCATTTTTCTCCAAGTTCAGACTTTTTTCTTTTTTCTATTTAGCTATATCTAAGCTCTTTCATTTTAAATTATCAGCACCATCTCTGACAGTTTATGAAAGGACTCTGTTTTGCAGGGATTTTCAATAGAGTTAATGTTTACCCATGTAATCTATAATTATGAGTGGATTTCCTCTACCCTCTCCAGGATGCCATCTGAAATTACTCTTTGTTCTCTGTCCCCAGGCAAGACATCTGCCAGTGACCTGTTTTCTCTATTCTAAGCTCCCATTTCTCCAGAAGCATTCTGTCTCCTAAGGAACTCAACCCCCGCATGTGCATACCCTACAAGTAATTTTATCAGAAATAGAAAAGTTACATTTGAATAAAATGTAGTTTTCAAAGAGTTTATCCTCACTCTTAATCCAGTCTACTGATTTTATTTCTTAAATCATCAATTTCTTCTAAGTTCCAATAAAAATACCGAATCTGAATGCTTTTCAGGGAACATAGAATTTCACTGGGAAGCTGATTTAGATCATTCCTATAAGATTTAATTGTCTGACTGATATTGGAATGTGCGATGACCTTTTAGAGCTGGAATACTTGTGGATAGTCTGGCTTATTTATATTTTGCTTTATTTGTTTTACTGTGGACTTCTAAACAATATTCTTGGTTTCAGTGATTATGATGGTACTGAGTCAGCCCATATAACTCAGTGGAGAATATTGAACATTTTTAGTTATTTGTTTGTGCTTTTAGTCTTTTGTTGGGCTTCCCTGGTGGCTCAGATGCTAAAGCACCTGCCTGCAATGCAGGAGACCTTGATTCAATCCCCTGGAGAAGGAAATGGCAATCCACTCCTATACTCTTGTCTGGAAAATTCCATGGATGGAAGAGCCTAGTGGGCTACAGTCCATGGGATCCCACAGGACTGAGCAACTTCACTTCAGTCTTCTGTTTACCAATCAAGGAACTGGCATAGAATTTGCACAAGAAATACTTTTGAGCACTTGCTATTCTGGCTTATCGCCAGGAACACACATTATAATCATCGATGGAGATTTCAGAATGTAAATTCCCCTCCTCAAACCCTAGAGCACCTGATAACACCATATGGAGTTAAAGTGAAAGTTAAATCTATTGTGTCCTCAAGGATGAGGATGGATAATGACTATTCCGCACTGGAGCAGGAATCTGCTGTCAGCTCAGGGAATTCAGCTCCCAGGGAACAGTAATTTGCACAAGAAACAGACACATACAAGTTCAATTTAAATATAAAGGATAGCATATCTGACTGACTGGAGAGCACGGGATGTTTTCAAGAAAAACTGATGTCCTAGCACAGTTCTGAGAAATAGGATTTACCCAGATGAAAACAGGAAGAACATTCCAGACAAAAGGAATAGCATAAGCAAAGATCCAGAAGAGAGAGGAACCTTGAACATTTGGGGAATTTTAAGTAAAAATTGTTAATAATAGGATAACATCATGTAGGTCTTGAAAATCATGTTAGGATTCAGATTTCATCCTTATTGTGCAGAGCAGAGTTGCAAAAGAAAAGTGAAGTCACTCAGTCATCTCCAACTCTTTGCAACCCCATGGACTGTAGCCTACCTGCCTCCTCCATCCATGGGATTTTCCAGGTGTTGTAGCCATGCGTTCTGGGAAACAAACTCACTCAGAAGGACAATGCAGATAGTGGAGTGCAGTTTATTACACCGGTGGGCCCAAGCCAGAGTCTCCTCTTAGCCAAGGAAACCGACCAGTTTTTGTGAAAATTTTATATACCCTAAGTGTATGTGCTCAAACCCACCTCCCCAAATTCCTTGAAACTAGTCTGGACAAGGTAAAAGAGAGATATGAACAAAGTTAACCCATAATTCATGTGTCATAAGCCTAGATAGTTAAACAGTGAACATTTATTAATAAGCCTGTGGTCATATTCGATAAATATAATGGTATTTATGACTTTGTTCTGTTACAGAGATAATTAGCATATTCTTTTAGGTGATGGAGAGTCCAAGTATAAGTCCTGAGGCTCTGTTACCCAGGGGGTCTGGTTTTCCATTGGTATGCCATTTCTATAGACCCCGGGCACCAAGTTCAGAGTCCATTGGGAGGGTGGCCATGCGTGTAGCCTAATGTTCACAGCCTGGCCTAAGACGGAGTCCAGCTCTGTCTGTTTCCTCCTTCACAGGCAAGGGTACTGGAGTGGGTTGCCATTTCCTTCTCCAGAGGATCTTCCTGACTCAGGGATCAAACCTCGGTCTCTCACACTGCAGGCTGATGCTTTACAGTCTGAGCCACCAGGGCAGAGTTGTAAAGTATATAAATATTAACCTTGAATCTATACACACCTCACATGGCTTACAAAGTCTGAAGCTTTGGACAAGTTGCATAAACTCTCTAATCCTCAATTAGAAAAAATCCTCAATTTTCTAATCTCTTGATGGTGGTGGTTTAGTTGCTATGACAGGTCCGATTCTTACAACCCCATGGACTGTAGCCTGCCAGGCTCCTCTGTCCATGAAGTTCTCCAGGCAAGAAAACTAGAGTAGGTTGCCATTTCCTTCTCCAGGGGATCTTCCTGACCCAGAATTCAAATCCAGGTCTCCTGCATTGCAGGCAGATTCTTTATTGACTGAGCTACGAGGGAATAGGACTAATAATACTAAACTTTCCTGTAGGTTGAGAACAAAATGCTATTAAAATTACAAACAAAAAGCATTGCTTTCAGGACTTTCCTCCTAACAGAAGGCCATTCTGTGTCCATTTTCTTCTTCCTCTAACCGTGAGCTCTTATACTGTAGTCATCCTGTGGCTGGGAACCCATAGCCTGTGGAAAAGGTAAGGCAAGGACACAGTGATCGTTAGTGTGCGGAAGCCCCAAAGAGTTATAAGCATGTATTCAGTTGTGACACGAATGCTGTGTTTGGGAGATGCTTAGAGGAAGATGGTCCCGGGCTTGTTAATTAGCTTCAAGATATGAGGTGCTGGTGGGTGTCTCTGTGATTCCTGGTCTCTTGTTCACGGTCATAAAATGATGGCTGCACAGCAGGCTCACAAGGGGAAGGAAGGAGCAGCAGCCAAAAAAAAAAAAAAAAAAGTGTGCATAGCCCTTTTCTCCACAGATTTCCAGTCTATGAAGATTGAAAGTCTTAACAAAAAAAGTTGAAAACATATACTTTTATATCTCTCTATTCATCCAGCCCACTTCATCCTCACATGAGAGAACTAGGATTACAAGACTGGATTCCACCAAACAAAAATGTTAGGACTGGGTGAAGCAGTTTTCTCCCTTCTTTCCCTTCATGCCCTGCTACTCATCCAATGAGCAAAAATCATTTTTGCTTTCGGTTAGCAAGGAAGAAAATGAAAACTGGCTGCTCAAAAGCAAACAGCACTATCTGTAAGGATTAGAGTAAAATGAAAGTCCAGGGGATTTACAAACGGGATGGTCAGCAAGAAGCAGTGAGCCGGGGCTTAATAAGCAGAAATAGAGTCTAAGTAGGGACTTGACAAGGACCATCTTGATTTGGGGGAATGGGAGAAACAGTGCAGATATCTTAAGAAACCCAGATCAAGGAGGCCAGGAAACTTACACATGTTATAGAAAACTAAAGGAGATCAGTCCTGAGTGTTCATTGGAGGGACTGATGTTGAAGCTGAAACTCCAATACTCTGGCCACCTGATGAGAAGAGCTGACTCATTTGAAAAGCCCCTGATGCTGGGAAAGATTGAGGGCAGGAGGAGAAGGGGACAACAGAGGATGAGATGGTTGGATGGCATCACTGACACAATGGACATGGGTTTGGGTGGACTCTGGGAGTTGGTGATGGACAGGGAGGCCTGGAGTGCTGTGGTTCATGGGGTCGCAAAGAGCTGGACACGACTGAGGAACTTAACTGAACCGTTTAGTGACAAAGTAGAAGAAATATTAAATAGGACTATGGGACTGAAATGCAAGTAAACTCCAAATATCCAGTGGGATTTGCTAGTCGGTTACTACCTTCTTGCTTGAAACCTGCTTGGCAGTTAGTATGGGGAAGGGTACCTGCCAGGGCCCTCTGCAGCCCAGACCTGGCATACTGAAAACCATCACACACTTCACTGGACATGCTGAGCGTGTGTTAGTCGCTCAGTCATGTCGACCGTTTGTGACCCCGTGGGCTGTAGTCCGCCGGGCTCCTCTGACCATGGGATTTCCCAGGCAAGAATTCTGGAGTGGGTGGCCATTCCCTTCTTCAGGAGATCTTTCCAACTCAGAGATTGAACTCAGGTCTCCTGCATTGCAGGCGAATTCTTTACCACCTGAGCTACCAGGGAAATTAGCATACTGAAGCCAAGAAGCTTGGAGAAAAAATTTAAAAAATAATAATAATAATCTCAATCCTACAACCTCTTTATTAAGAACAAATAAAAGTTTTAAGATCTCCATTGACAACAGAGAGCTGAAAGGTAAATCATTTTTAAATGACCTCTGGCTGAGTAATATTTCACATATTTAAAAAACTTTGCAAGATGAGTCATACTCCTTGATATCCTCAGTTATGAGGAAGTTGGTACATAATCCTTGAGTAAACACTAGTGGTCTGACCTAGTGGATTATGGTTATGGCAGCAGCAATGACAAGAACAGGAAAAAAAAAAGGTCACAGTTTGTTGTTATACTGGAGCAGGACTTGGAGTGTGTGTTCACGTGTGTGTAAGAGAGAGAGACAGACAGAGGCAGAGAGAGAAACAGACAGAGAGAGAGAGAGATTGTCGACCCATTGAGTGCCTACCCTGTGTGAGGCCCATGGAGGATACATTATATGTTGTTCAGACACTAAATTGTATCCAGCTCTTTGTGACCCCATGGACTGCAACATATCAGGCTCCTTTGTCCTTCACCATCTCCAGGAGTTTGCTCAAATTCATGTCCATTGAGTCAGTGATGCTCTCTAACTACCATATCCTCTGCTGCCCCCTTCTCCCTTTCCCTTCAATCTGTCCCAGCGCCAGGGTCTTTTCCAATGAGTAGGCTCTTCATATCAATTGGGCAAATTTATACACCTCATCTCTAATCCTCTTCACAATCTGTCCCAGCGCCAGGGTCTTTTCCAATGAGTAGGCTCTTCATATCAATTGGGCAAATTTATACACCTCATCTCTAATCCTCTTCACAATCCTGTGAAGTCATTTCCATTATCCCTACTTTACAAAGGAGAAGGAAATGGCAACCCACTCCAGTATTCTTGCCTGGAAAATCCTATGGACAGAGGAGTGTGGCAGGCTTACAGTCCATGGGGTCATGAAGAGTCAGACATGACTGAGCGACTTCACTTCACTTACTTTACAAAGGAGGAAATGCATTCAAAGACCTTTCCATCAAAACTTTCCATCAAGTCTAACAGCCAGCAACACAATGGAGCATCAGATCCATTGAGGGCCAGAGCCCATGTACTCTCTATCTTACCCCCATCAGTGCTGGGTACAGCCTGGCATTTATAATGATGGAATATGCAGGTGTCTGATGGACTAAGCCAGTGAAAATCACAGTCCCACCAACCAGACCAGCCAGGCTGGGATGCTCTCCTTCTGAAGAGTGACCTTTTCCAGCCTTGCATCCTTCTCCATCTTCCACAGAGAAAAACAATACTTGGTTCTCTATCTGGGTGATGCCTGCTATATTTATCTAAAAGAGATTTCCTTAGCAAATTCCACATTAGGCTCCTGCCTCCTTCCTTTTTTCAATCTCCTTGCAATCCCAAAACTACGTGATCTGGGTAATTACAATAAATTAAAGCTAGATTGGTGTGAACNTATATTTATCTAAAAGAGATTTCCTTAGCAAATTCCACATTAGGCTCCTGCCTCCTTCCTTTTTTCAATCTCCTTGCAACCCCAAAACTACTATGATCTGGGTACATTACAATAAATTAAAGCTAGATTGGTGTGAACCTAATCAAGTAACTAAATAATAAAAGTTTTTCCATGGCATCCATCTAGAAAAATTAGGATTTATTTAGTCATAGAATCAAAATATTTGATCTATAATACTACTTAGGTAAATAGATTGGTGTATCGTATATAGAATAGTATGTATACTATAGTATATGCTATATGGTAAATATATTGAATATATGTATAGTTAAAACACTATTTCTGACCAGCTATTTTGGATANTCCCAAAACTACGTGATCTGGGTAATTACAATAAATTAAAGCTAGATTGGTGTGAACCTAATTAAGTACCTAAATAATAAAAGTTTTTCCATGGCATCCATCTAGAAAAGTTAGGATTTATTTAGTCATAGAATCAAAATATTTGATCTATAATACTACTTAGGTAAATAGATTGGTGCATCGTATATAGAATAGTATGTATACTATACCATATGCTATATGGTAAATATATTGAATATATGTATAGTTAAAACACTATTTCTGACCAGCTATTTTGGATACATATTATGAAATGATATCAGACAATGAAAAAATCATCCTTTATTCCCTTGGTCTACTAATGTAATTGCTTCAAGATCTGAGCATTTTCTCTGTTAGATTGTTTCCAAAATCATGTTCTTATTTAAAAATTAAAAATTAAGTTCATTAAGCACACTATCCTGGTCTCCTTTCACCTGCCCAGAATTCAGCTCCTAAACCTCTGAAGGTGTCCTCTCCAAAACCATGCAGAAAAGGAAAATCAGTTTCCATCTCTCACCTACAGATTAATCCTCTTTAGAGACTGGTTTCATTTGACCTTCAGGATATGGCAGACCACATGTGTATGGGTGCTTAGTCATTTCCAACTCTTTGTGACCACATGGACTGTGGCCCACCAAGCTCCTCTGTCCATGGGATTTCCCAGGCAAGAATATTGGAGTGAATTGCTGTTTCCTCGTCCAGGGGATCTTTCTGACTCAGAGATTGAACCTGTGTCTCCTGCATCTCCTGCACTGCAGACAGATTCTTTATCAGGGAGCCACTGAGGAAACCCCACTAGACTATATGACCCAGATTTCCTGGGCAAACTCACTTCTTATAATTCAAATAGAAGAGACTGGAGATATACTAGTCTCTTGTTTGATTTTTAAGAAAACCAATTCTAAGTTGCTAGTTTTGTTTATACATGTTCCCATTTTAACTGGGTTCTATTCTGATCTTTAGATGATGCATTCATTCCTCATAAGTGATAAAACTTGAAGAATTACCTAAATATTCATTGTTGTTATTTGGTCATTAAGTCCGACTCTTTGCAATCCCATGAACTACAGCATGCGAGGCTTCCCTGTCCTTCCCTATCTCCTGGAGTTGGCCCAAACTCAGGTCCGTTGAGTCAGTGATGCCATCCAATCATCTCATCCTCTTCTGCCCTCAGNTTTGCAACCCCATGAACTACAGCACGCGAGGCTTCCCTGTCCTTCCCTATCTCCTAGAGTTGGCCCAAACTCAGGTCCGTTGAGTCAGTGATGCCATCCAATCATCTCATCCTCTTCTGCCCCCGTCTACCCCTGCTCTCAGTCTTTCCCAGCATCAGGATCTTTTCCAATGAGTCAGCACTTCTCATCAGGTGGCCAAAGTATTGGAGCTTCAGCTTGAGCATCAGTCCTTCTAATGAATATTCAGGGTTGATTTCCTGGTTTCCAATCAAACCAGGATTAACTGGTTTCATCTCTAAACTAAAAAGATTATGAGTGTCAAATAGCATCCAAACAGTTTTCTTATGTGANTTGAGCATCAGTCCTTCTAATGAATATTCAGGGTTGATTTCCTGGTTTCCAATCAAACCAGGATTAACTGGTTTCATCTCTAAACTAAAAAGATTATGAGTGTCAAATAGCATCCAAACAGTTTTCTTATGTGAATTATAAGAAGTGAGTTTGCTCAGGAAATCTTTCTGGAGGCCACCAGTCTGCTTTATGAATGTTTTCTGATTAGGGGCTTGACAGTCCCAAGCCACCATCCTACAGCCCTTTAAAGATCAGCCTCAGGGATCATCAGCAGAGTGGAGGGCCAAGATCTATGCTTCTCAACCGACTAGCCAACCAGACCACCTCCATGCATATCTATAGGCCTTCTAATACCATCGCCTGACCCTGCCTGTAAGAGGAGAGTTAGGGATCCATCTCCTGAACTTTCCTGCATTCCCTGGTCCAGTAATCAGTTCAATTCAGTCTCTCAGTTCAATTCAGTTGCTCAGTCATGTCTGACTCTTTGCGAACCCATGAAGTGCAGCACACCAGGCCTCCCTGTCCATCATCAACTCCAAAACTTCACTCAAACTCACGTCCATTGAGTCGGTGATGCCATCCAGCTATCTCATCCTCTGTCGTCCCCTTCTCCTCCTGTCCCTAATTCTTCCAGCATCAGGGTCTTTTCCAATGAGTCAACTCTTCCCATGAGGTGGCTAAAGTACTGGAGTTTCACCTTTAGCATCAGTCCTTCCAAAGAACACCCAGGACTGAGCTTCTTTAGGATGGACTGGTTAGATCTCCTTGCAGTCCAAGGAACTCTCAAGAGTCTTCTCCAACACCACAGTTCGAAGCATCAATTCCTCAGCACTCAGCTTTCTTCACAGTCCAACTCTCACATCCATACATGACTACTGGAAAAATCATAGCCTTGACTAGACGGACCTTAGTCAGCAAAGTAATNCCCTATTTAATATCAAATGTTGGTCTATCAAGTGTGTTTTCTAAATATATTTGAAAATTCTAGAGCTTTTTCTCAGTTCTAAATTATCACTTGGTAATGTGGTAGATAAGTAAAAAAAAAATAGTAGCAACTTTTTGAGGACGTGAAAGAAGAGAGTATTATAAGAAACAGAAACAGAAAGGCTACTGATCACTTCCTTATCCTCTCTGGTTAATTTCCATAATACTTGCCTCAAAAATTCAACTTATCATCAAGTATCTGTACTTTCAGAATTTGTACATGTGCAGTTTAACAAATGACATACAAAGAGATAAACACATCTTCTATGACTCATACTCAAAAGCATGTTAATTTCAGTGCCTTAACTAATGACATTGAATAGCCTCATATTCCAGATTAATCTCAGTAAGGTTAGGGACCTTACAGAAAATTAATATTTAAATAATTTGCCTAGCTTACTAAGCCACGCTGGCTTCGTGGGAAACAACTCCTGGAAAACTATCAGTAGCAGTTGTAAAGGACCTCAAGGCTGATGTATGCAGATTATTTTCAGAGGGCATAGCTATATTATAAGAAAGTTGAAACATAGCCCTGTGGTTTGTCACTGTGTAAAAATAGCCTAAAAATCCCCAAACCTGAAGAGTTAGAAGAAGTCTGACTAATCTCACAGCTGAGTCATTGAGAAATATAACCTAGCATGTTCATAGCACTTTGAACTTTGATAATGAGTCTTCTATCTCCCATCTGAGTCTCATGATAAGCCAGGAAGTAAAGGCAAGGGTTACCGATTCTTCCATCTGACACTAGAACGGCTGAGCTATATGCAATGGGCATGATTTTTCTCAAAATAAATGGCAGAAAATGAGCTAGGACTAGAATGCAGATCTTTAGGCTTCCAGTTCTAGGCACACTGAAGTTTCTAAAAGCTGATGTTTTTATTAAGGTTAAAAGAATAAATCAGCTTAAATTATATAACATATTTCCAATCATCAAAACGTATCTGTTTATGTTTGACCAAATTTCAAAATGGATGTTAAACAAAAACGAAGCTCAGAGTAGCACTGAAGGACTGATTAGTTAATCTGGTCTTATGTGGGAAGGATGTAAAAGAAAGTGTGACATATCCCTAATACTGTTAGCTTGTCTAATTTACATGCATGATTTGAACAAAATGTTTTTTTTTGGGCAGATTTAGATCTGAAATACCCTTTTCCTCCAATTGTGTACAGATTTGGGGGAAATTTTTGCTACCTGAATTTCTAATCAAAGACACAACTCTAATCTAAGAGTTTGGATTCAGCTCACCAATGCACAGAAAAAGCAGGTTATCTAAAACAAATATATTTCACTCTGAAAAATCATGAGAGAGAGAGAGAGAGAGAAAAGTATTAAAATAATCAACTGAAGTGAAGAAATATCTGTACAGTTATTTGTATATTTGGTACCTATCTATTCTGTAGTGCAGATAATATCACAATAAAGGTTGCTATGTTCGCAAAAGCAAATTCAAACTAAATGAATTGAAGCAACTTGTTTGTGTAAACCACAATTTAGAAATATTATTTTCTAATGATATAGATTACCTTAAAGTTTAAGTGGGCTATTATTTTATTGTAGAAGTAAGTATAAGTAGTATCTAATCCATTAAGTGGTAACCAGAAGCTCAGAACCAATTATGGGAAAAGGTAATAAATGCAAACAAATTTAAAAGTTAACATGTTACAGCTAATTTTAATTTTTACAACAGCAAAAATAAAGTAGGTTTGAGGATAAAATCTAAGCTTTAAAAGAACATGGCTTGTCAGCACTGAAGACTAAAATTTTTCCAATTAGTGCATATTTTGCTCTACTAAACTCAAAGCTGAGGAGTTTCCTGCCATTTGGATATAGATATTGCCAACACATGCCACACGAATCATACTATTAATAGAGATTTAATATAAGACTTTGGTAACTAAATATCTTGTGTTCAACCACTTGGAATGTACAAGTCAGTCCTGGAAATGCAACACTTGGAAGAATGCTCAATTTTCTTTTTTTTTTTTTTTTTTTTTTTTTTTTTTTTTTTTTTTTTTTTTTTTTTTTCCTTCCTTTTTTTAGTATCAGGAGGGAAAAAAAGGAGAAACATAGAGCAGGTAATGAAGTGTCTGTGATTTCTGGCTTTCTTTTCACCTAGGGAAAACATAATTACAGGGGTTTCATGCTGATTATGTGCTATGCTTTCTTTCGAGGTGAGTGAGATGCTGGCAGTTATATATAGATGATAAGAAATTCTGAGAATATTGAATGAAAGGATTTCTTTCCTCAGTGAATGGGCAATCTTCCTTGCTTGAAAGAATGCTCTCAAATATAAGCCGCTGAAATGGCTTTAGATGCAAACTTGGTTACAGCTTCTGTAGAAAAGCCAACTTTAAGAAACACTGAACAATCAAGAAGATATTTGATGAGTTAAAAAGAGATTTTCTATTCTAGCCGAGTGGCAAGAAGTCAAGTTAGACCAAGTAGTAACTAATATGTGATTTTAACAGGTAGCGTTAGTGAAAGTATTAGATTTGTATCCTGAGTATTTAAATATTTAAAAAATAAAAAAATTATTAGCATATTCAGTGGTTTTTGGTATATATATGTTTTTGTTTTCTTGAATTGTTTCATTAAAAGCCAACCGAGAAACAGAACCATGAGTATTGAAACTTGCCATATGTTAAGTTGCTTTAGGAGTGTTCCACTCTTTGCGACCCTATGTATGGACTGTAGCATGCCGGGCTCCTCTAGGCCTATATTAATTCCATCTCTGGGATGTTTGGTTATTAGAACAAAGAAGTATAGAAGAGACCACTGATTTAACTAGCTAAATGATGGAAGGAAATGGCTTTAAGCAGATTGGCTGTAAAATGAAAAAAATTTATGCCAAACACAGCATCTTCAGCTGACACACTTCATGCAGACATGCATATCATGACCTTCCCAGACTGCAGTTTCTCTGCTCGTTCTCACTTGATTTTCTTGGAGAAGACATTTTTTCACACAGAATTTGCCTCTGCTCAGTATTCACTTCCAATCCTCCCTCAAAGTCTCTGTCCTCTTGGGAGACTTCAGAGACGCTCCTCCTGACTCTGATCATCTCTTTCCTTTAACCTTTCTGCTACTAACATATTCCATGTACCATAACCCATGGCCTTTTGCTGTCTCTGGAATTGCACAGAAAATACACCCAAAGGACAGGACAAAAGTACTCTCTTCTTTTGCAGTCTGACAGCTCTTCTCATAGGGCAAAGGTAATTGAGAAAGGGCCTAATCAGAGCCCAG
>SJYW01027076.1:30886-41914 GCA_006410735.1 Raphicerus campestris
TTTATTTATTTATTGGCCACGCTGTGCGGCATGTGGGATCTTACTTCCCTGATCGGGGATTGAACCTGGGTCCCCTGCATTGCAAGCCCAGAGTCCTAACCACCGGACCACCAGGGAAGCCCCTCAATTTTCTTTCTAATTTCATTTGTTGTTTATATTAAACTAGAGAAATTCTAGCATTTTTGATGTGTAATTTATCATGTATTTTACATTCTCCCCCATTCCCCGTTTCTCTTCCTGTTTCTCTATTAAACTGTTTTAATGAAATCTGAATTAGGATTTTGGCAGTAAGTTTATGTTATAATTTAAATTAAATTTGAGTGAAAAATATATACTCAGTCATACATTGCTCAACTGTCTCTTCTCTTCCAAAAACCTGTTTTACTATCTACTAAAATAGATCACAGGAAGGGTGGTCCTAAGCTGGTGGAGGAATAGGATGGGGAGACCACTTTCTCCCCCAAAAATTCTTCAAAAGAACATTTGATCGTGGAACGAATTCCATAAAACAACTTCTGAATGCTGGCAGAGGACATCAGACACCCAGAAAAGCATCTCATTGTCTTCAAAAGGAGGTAGGAGAAAATATAAAAGATAAAAGGAGAGACAAAAGAGTTAGGGACAGAGATCTATCCCGGGAAGGCAGTATTAAAAGAGGAGAAGCTTCCAAACACCAGGAAACTCTCTCACAGGCGGGTCTGCGGGGAGTTTTAGAATCTTGGAGGGCAACATAACCAGGAGGATAAATATATAAATAAATAAAACCCACAGATTACGCGTCTAACAGCACCTCCCAGCAGAGAAGTACCCCAGATGCTCGCGTCCTCCACAAGCAAGTGGGGGCTGAACCGGGAGGAGTGGGCTGCATTGCTTAGGGAAAGGACCAGACCCTAATGTCCTGAGGGCAATCTGAAGAAGGTAACTGAGATAGCATCCTAAACTGTGGGATAGCCAAAGAGAGAGAGGGGGAAAAAATAAAAATAAAGAAAGAGAGAGAACTATCACTTGAAAAGCCCTAAGCTAAGGCACTGCCGGCCCGCTCACAGAACAAAGGGCTAAGCGAATACCAGAGGAGAGCCAGCAGGCTGCGGACCGGCCCATCCCTAGCTGGAGGCAGGCAGCAGGTGGGCACCAAGAAGATCCGGAAAGGGGCAAACTCAGCCCCAGACACGGCATCCACTACCAAACTGCAAACAGGCTTCCAGTTTCTAACCAAGACTTCCTGGGGTTCTAGACGGTTGACATCCGCCAAGAGGGTCACAGCCAGAGATCAGCTCCCCAGAAGAGACACGGCACAGTGGAGACATAGCGGGCGCACGGCAGGCACACCCGCTGAGACCCAGAAATCCAGGCAGCTGGGGCCAGGGAGGTGATGAGACACACGCCCGCCTGTGGAGAGCGTGCTCACCCAGCACCTGGTCCCCTGAGCTGCTCACACCGGGGAAGAGCGCAAAACGCAGGCCCAGCCGCGTCTGCACCTTTGTGGAGTACCTGAGAACCTGAACCCGAGTGGCTTAAACCTGGGGAGTGCACACAACCCAGGGCCTGCTCCCTGAAAAACAACCTGGAGCCTGAGCAGTGTAGCCTGGGAAAGCACAAACACTGTCGGTGGGGGCGAAGCCAGTGCGGCTGAGACACTGCGAGTCATATTTGCAGTGGTCCTCCCTCCCCACAGCACGACTGAACAGGTGAGTGGAAATCAGAGGACACCTCTGCCCCCTTGTGTCAGGGCAGAAATTAGACACTGAAGAGACCTGCAAACGGAAGAATCCAAATAAACAGAGGGAACCACTCTGGAAGTGACAGGTGCAAAAGATTAAAATCCCTGTAGTTAACACTGACAACATTGAAGGGGCCTATAGGCCTTGAGAAGTATAAGCTGGAACAAGGAACTATCTGAAGCTGAACTGACCCCACACTGCCCGCAACAACTCCAGAGAAATTCTTAGATATATTTTAACTATTATCATTTTTTAATGCTTTTTTTCTTTTTTCTTTTTTTAAAATGCTCTATTATTCCTGTCTCTTATACACATCTACAACAGTAANTCCAGAGAAATTCTTAGATATATTTTAACTATTATCATTTTTTAATGCTTTTTTTCTTTTTTCTTTTTTTAAAATGCTCTATTATTCCTTTAATATTCATTTTTATAACCAACTATTACCTTGGGGAAAAAAAGACCCTATTTTTAAAGAAAATTTCATATATATTTCTTATACTTTTTGTGATTTTGTTTGTTTGTTTTTTAATATTGTTTTTTTGAGAGTGTAGCCTCTATTCTAGATTTTTAATCTTTTATTTATGTCATTTGCTATCAATTTTGTATATTTAAGAATCTAACCTTCGGTACCCATTTTTAAAAAACAGTGCGATTACTGGCTTGATTGTTGTCTCCCCCTTTTGACTCTCCTTTTTCTCCCCCAGGTCACCTCAATCTCCTCCCTCTCCTTTACCCAGTTCTTTGAATACCTCTGTGTGACCCGGGCTGTGGAGAAAACTTAGGGAACAGAGTACTGCCTAGATCTATCTATGTCCTTTTGGCTCCCCCTTTTATCCTCCTGCTCACCGCTATTTCCTCCCTCCCTCTTCTCTTCTGTATGTAACTCCCTGAACTTCTCTGAAGGTTCCAGACTGTGGAGAGCACAAAGGGAATTGTGTATTGGCTAGACTGTTCTCTCTTCTTTTGATTCCCCCTCTTCTACTCCTGGTCACCTCTATCATCCTCCTCCCTGTTCTATTCTCCATGTAACTCTGTGAACCTCTCTAGGTGTCCCTCACTGTGCAGAATCTTTTCACCATTAACCTAGAAGTTTTATTATTGGTGCTGTATGGATGGATAAGTCTTGAGGTTACTGAAATCCAGAAGCAGGAGGCTTAAGCCCAAAACCTGATAACACCAAAGAACTCCTGACTCCAGGGAACATTAAGTGAGAGCACATCCAAAAGCTTCCCTACCTACACTGAAACCAAGCACCACCCAAGAGCCAACAAGATCCAGAGTAAGATATACCAAGCAATTATCCACAACACAGGAACATAGCCCTGAGCTTCAATATATAGGCTGTCCAAAGTCACATCAAACCCATAGATATCTCAGAACTCACTACTGGACACTTCATTGCACACCAGAGAGAAGAAATCCAGCTCCACCCACCAGAACATCGACACAAGCTTCCCTAATCAGGAAACCTTTAAAAGCCACTTGTCCAACCCCACCCACAGGAAAGAACCACCACAATTAAGAGTAACCACAAACTGCCAGAATACAGAAAAGCCACCCAAAACGCAGCAACCTAAACAAGATGAAAAGACAGAGAAATATTCAGTAGGTAAAGGAACATGATAAAAGCCCACCAAACCAAACCAAAGATAAGGAGACAAGGAGTCTATCTGAAAAATAATTCAGAATAATGATAGTAAAATGATCCAAAACCTTGAAAACAAAATGGAGTTACACATAGTCTGGAGCCAAGGATTGAGAAGTGCAAGAAATATTTAACAAGAACCTAGAAGAAATACAAAAGTATAATAAATGAGATAAAAAAACACTGTGGAGAGAACCAATAGTAGAATAATGGAAGATGAAGATAGGATAAGTGAGGTAGAAGATAGAATGGTAGAAATAAATGAAGCAGAGAGGACAAAAGAAAAAAGAATTAAAAGAAATGAGGACAATTTCAGGGAACTCTGGGACAATCTGAAATGCCGCAACATTCGAATCATAGGAGTCACAGAAGAAGACAGAAAGGCCATGAGAAAATACTTGAGATAATACTTTAAAATTCTCCTAAAATGAGGAAGGAAATAGCCACCCAAGTCCAAGAAACCCAGAAAACCCCAAACAGCATAAATCCAAGATGAAACACCCCAAGACACATATAAATCTAATTAACAAAGATCAAATACAAAGAACAAATATTAAAACCAAAAAGGGAAAAAACAAAATATAGCACACAATTGGATACCCATAAGGATAACTGCTGATCTTTCAACAGAAATTCTTCAGGCCAGAAGGGAATGGCAGGACATCCTTAAAATGAAGAAAGAGAAAAACCTACAATGCAGATTAATGTATCCAGCAAGACTCTCATTCAAATATGAAGGAGAAATCAAAGCTTTATAGAGAAACAAAAGCTGAGAAAATTCAGCACCACCAAACCAGCTCTTCAACAAATACTATAGGATCTTCTCTAGACAGGAAACACATAAAGGGTGTATAAACTCAAACCCAAAACAGCAAAGTAAATGGCAACAGAACCATACTTATCAACAATTACCTTAAATGTAAATAGATTGAATACCTCAACCAAAAGACAAAGAGTGGCTGAATAGATACAAAAATAAGACCTCTGTATATGTTGTCTACAAGAGACACACCTCAAAACAAGGGACACATACAGATTGAAAGTGAAAGGCTGGAAAAAGATATTTCACGCAAACGGAGACCAAAAAAAAAAAAAGCAGGAGTAACAATACTCAGATAAAATAGACACTGTAAAAAGAGACAAAGAAGGTCAGCACATAAAGATCACTACATAATGATCAAAGGATCAATCCCAGAAGATATACCAATTATAAATAGATATTTACCCAACACGGGAGCAGCACAGTATGTAAGGCAAATGATAACAAGTATGAAAGGGGAAATTAACAATAACACGATAATAGTGGGAGACCTTAATATCCCACTCACACCTATGAATACATCAACTAAACAGAAAATCAACAGGAAACACAAACTTTAAATGACACAGTGGACTAATTAGACCTAATTGATATCTATAGGACATTTCACCCCAAAACAATGAATATCACCTTTTTCTCAAGTGCACACGGAGCCTTCTCCAGGATACATCACATCCTGGGCCATAAATCTAGCCTTGGTAAATTCAAAAAATTGAAGTAATTCCAATCATCTTTTCTGAAAACAATGCAGTAAGATTAGATGTCAATTACAAGAAAAAAAAAACTATTAAAATTTCTAACATATGGAGGCTAAACAACACACTGATGAATAACCAGCAAATCACAAAAGAAATAAAAAAATAAATGAAAAATGAATGAAAATGAAAATACAACAACCCAAAACCTATGGAAAAGTGTAAAAGCAGTGCTAAGGGGAAGGTTCATAGCAATACAGGCTTACCTCAAGAAACAAGGAAAAAGTCAAATAAAAAACCTAACTCTACACCTAAAAAAAAAAAAAATTAGAAAAGGAAAAAATGAAGAACCACAGGGTTAGTAGAAGGAAATAAATCTTAAAAATTAAGGCAGAATTAAATGCAAAAGAAACAAAAGAGACCTTTGCAAAAATCAACAAAGCCAAAAGCTGGTTCTTTGAGAAGATAAATGAAATCAACAAACCATTAGCCAGACCCATCAAGAAACAAAGGGAGAAGAATCAAATCAACAAAATTAGAAATGAAAATGGAGAAATCACAACAGACAACACAGAAATTCAAAGGATCATACAAGACTACTATCAGCAACTATATGCCAAAAAATGGACAACTTGGAAGAAATGGACAAATTCTTAGAAAAGTACAACTTTCCAAAACTGAACTGGGAAGAAATAGAAAATAGCAACAGACCCATCACAGGCACAGAAACTGAAGCTGTAATCAGAAATCTTCGTGCAAACAAAAGCCCAGGACCAGAAGGCTTCACAGTTGAATTCTACCAAAAATTTAGAGAAGAGCTAACACCTATCCTTCTCAAACTTTTCCAGAAAATTGCAGAGAAAAGTAAACTTCCCAACTAATTCTATGAGGCCGCCATCACATAATACCAAAACCAGACAAAGATACCACACACACAAAAAAATTACAGGACAATATCACTGATGAACATACATGAAAATATCTTTAACAAAATTCTAGCAAACAGAATCCAACAAAATATTAAAAAGATCATGCATCATGACCAAGTGGATTTTATCCCAGGAATGCAATGATTCTTTAACATCCACAAATCAAACAATGTAATACACCACATTAAAAAATCAAAAGATAAAACCATATGATTACCTCAATATTCACAAAGAAAGCCTTTGACAAATTTCTACATCCATTAATGGGGGGGGAAAAAAACAGCCCTCCAGAAAGCAGGCACGAAAAGAACATACCTCAACATAATAAAAGCTATAAATGAGAAAACCATAACAAATATTATCTTCACTGGTGAACAATTGAAAGCATTTCTCCTAAAGTCAGGAACAAGACAAGGATGCCTGCCCAATCTTAATACTACTATTCAACGTAGTTTTGGAAGTTTTAGCCATAGCAATCAAAGCAGAAAAAGAAATAAAAGGAATCCAGATTGGAAAAGAAGAAGTAAAACTGTCACTGTTTGCAGATGACATGATTCTCTGCATAGAAAACCCTAAAGACTCCACCAGAAATTTACTAGAGCTAATCACTGAATATATTAAAGTTGCAGGATATGGAATTAGCACACAGAAATCCCTTGCATTCCTATATGCTAACAATGAGACAACAGAAAGAGAAATTAAAGAAACAATTCCATTCACCATTGCAACAAAAATAAAATAAAATAAAATACTTAGGAGTAAATCTACCTAAAGAAACAAAAGACCTATATATTGAAAACTATAAAACACTGATGAAAGAGATCAAAGATGACACAAATAGATGGGAAAATATAATATGTTCATGGATTGGAAGAATTAATATAGTGAAAATGAATATACTACCCAAAGCAATCTATAGATTCAATGCAATCCCTATCAAGCTACCAACTTTATTTTTCACAGAACCAGAGCAAATAATATCACAGTTTTTATGGAAATATAAAAAATCTCGAATAGCCAAAGCAATCTTGAGAAAGAATGGAACTGGAGGAATCAACTTGCCTTACTTCAGGCTGTATTACAAAGCTATAGTCATCAAGACAGTATGGTACTGGCACAAAGACAGAAACATAGATCAATGGAAAAAAATAGGAAGCTCAGAGATAAATCCATGCACCTAGAGACACCTTATCTTTGACAAAGAAGGCAAGAATATACAATGGAGAAAAGACAATCTCTTTAACAAGTGATACTGGGAAAACTGGTCAACCACTTGTAAAAGAATGAAACTAGAACACTTTCTAATACCATCCACAAACATAAACTCAAAATGGATTAAAGATTCAAATGTAAGGCCAGAAACTATAAAACTCCTAGAGGAAAACATAGGCAAAACAGTCTCTGATATAAATCACAGCAGGATCCTCTATAACCCACTTCCCAGAGTAATGGAAGTAAAAGCAAAAATAAACAAATGGGACCTAATTAAACTTGAAAGCTTTTGCACAAAGAAGGAAACTATAAACAAGGTGAAAATATAGCCTTTAGAATGGGAGAAAATGATAGCAAAGGAACCAAGTGACAAAGAATCAATCTCAAAAACATACAAACAGCTCATGCAGCTCAATTCCAGAAAAATAAGCGACCCAATCAAAAAATGGGCCAGAGAACTAAACAGGCATTTCTCCGAAGAAGACATACGGATGGCTAACAAACACACGAAAAGATGCTCACCATCACTCATTACCTGAGAAATGCAAATCAAAACCAGAATGAGTTACCATCTCATGCCAGTCAGAATGGCTGCTATCAAAATGTCTACAAAAAATAAATGCTGGAGAGGGTTCTGGAGAATAAAGGAATCCTCTTACACTGTTGGTAGAAATGTAAACTAGTACAGCCACTATGGAGAACAGTGTGGAGATTCCTTAAAAAACTGGAAATAGCAGTGCCATATGACCCAGCAATCCCACTGCTGGGCATACACACCAAGGAAACCAGAATTGAAAGAGACATGTGTACCCAATGTTCATCACAGCACTGTTTACAATAGCCAGGACATGGAATAAACCTCTATGTCCTTTGGCAGACAAAAGGATAAGAAAGCTGTGGTACATATCCACAATGGAATATTACTCAGCTATTAAAAAGAATGCATTTGATCAGGTTTAATGAGGTGGGTCAAACTGGAGCCTATTATACAGAGTGAAGTAAGTCAGAAAAAAAAAATACCATTACAGTATATTAACTCATATAAATGGAATTTAGAAAGATGGTAATGATGACCCTATATGAGTGACAGCAAAAGAGATACAGATGTAAAGAACAGACTGTTGGACTCTGTGGGAGAAGGCAAGGGTGGGCTGATTTGAGAGAATAACATTGAGACATGTATATTGTCATATGTGAAATAGATCACCAGTCCAGGTTCGATGCATTCGGCAGGGTGCTCAGGGCTGGTGCACTAGGATGACCCTGAGGGATGAAATGGGGAGAGCTGGGAGGGAGGGTCTGGATGGGGAACACATGTACACCCATAGCTGATTCATGTGAATGTGTGGTAAAAAAAGAAAGAAAAATTACAATATTTTAAAGTAATTAGCCTCCAATTAAAATAATTTTTAAAAAATTTCAAAATAAAAAAGAAAAAGAAAACCTATATATTATTCATGCCACTGAAGTTTTCCTAAGGAAAGGTCTTTGTTCACAATCATATGAAGTTTTGAAGCTTCACAATATAACACTTCAATTTAAAACTTATCATAGGATTATATGACAGTTGGAAAACTGCATTACCATGTCTCTAAGAGGTAATACTAATATCTTTTTGACAGTATGATAATATTACTACTACTTAAAAGCACATGCTAAAAATGTTGTTCTCAATTTGTACACAGTGTGAGCAATGACAAAGATTCAGAAATATTTTATAAGTTTATTTTCTCTATTAATATATTTGCAGAAGGAAATTAGTTCCCATGAAAAGTTAAATGGGTAAGGCAGAGAAAATAAATGAATTATGAGAATGATGATTCGGAGCATAGTAGTTAAAATTAGTATATTTTCTTCTAAAGTATAATTTGAATGTAGGGATATACAGATATTTGAACTAACTTGGGATATGTGAAATTCATTTTAGTTTTTAATAGCTTTGTTCTATGCTTATGTTTTAGCTTTTATGAATCTGAATATGTATATTACAAGAAGTAGATAGCATTAACTGAACATTTATGACATGACAGGTGTTTTGCAAATGTTAGTTTCAACATACTATTGTCCCACATTTTCTGATGAAGATATCAAAGATATTAGAGATTCAAACTATAAAGATTAAAGAGGTAAAATCCATAAATTTCCTGCAATTATTTAATACATCTATGAAGTGAAAGTGAAAGAGTTAGTTGCTCGATCATGTCTGACTCTTTGCAACCCCGTGGACTGCATAGCCTGTCAGCCTCCTCTGTCCATAGACTACTACAGGCAAGAATAGTGGAGTGGGTAGCCATTTCCTTCTCTGGGGAATCTTCCCGACCCAGCTATTGAAGCCAGGTCCCGCATTGCAGGCAGATTCTTTATGGTCTGAGTCACCAGGGAAGCCCATCATTTTCACAAAATTCTTGAAGACTAGAGAAACTTATGAATAACAATAATGCCTTCTCAATGCTTTCTTGTTAAATGTAGTGCCTTCTGTATCAATTTAATCTTTGAATCTTGCTCCCCTCTACAACACAGCTAACAGGTAAAATAGCTAATTTATATTTTCTTATACTCTGAGTACGTGGGGGAATTAATGTCATGGATCACAGCCTTGTCTAACTCACTGAAACTAAGCCATGCCATGTGGGACCACTCAAGACGGGAGGGTCATGGTGGAGAGGTCTGATAGTATGTGGTCCACTGGAGAAGGGAATGGCAAACCACTTCAGTATTCTTGCCTTGAGAACCCCATGAACAGTATGAAAAGGCAAAATGATAGGATACTGAAAGAGGAACGATGGACAGGGAGGCCTGGTGTGCTGCGATTCATGGGGTTGCAAAGAGTTGGACACGACTGAGCAACTGAACTGAACTGAATGTCACTTTACTTAATAACAATTAGAACACATTGTTCTTGCCGTTAAACTGGGGACAATGCATCTCGATAGTAAACACTTGCTCTCGTGCTTTGCTCTGCATTCTGAAACAGCACTTTTCAACCTAGTAATCTAGTACAAGGAAAAAGTCCCAGAAGGCAAGCTTTGACTTTATGTTCTACTATATAAAGAATTAGCATTCAGCTTCTTTATCCAAACCAGTTTTGATAAAGCTACCCAGATTCTCTATGGATGACTCTTTGCAAGTATGGTATCCATCAAGATAATTCTGTACTTGCTAATTCAATATGTAGGCTGAAAAGGATTTCAGCTCTACATTTAGTGGGACAAATAAGGCTTTATCCATATTTTCAATTTTTTTTCTGTTAAGAAAAAAAAAAATGAGATTCTAGAACCCCAACAAGACTTTCTTCTTTCATAATAAGTGTTTCTTCTAAGTTCAACATTACTATTTCATCAATGTTGCTATTATTATGCAAGTTTATATCTTATGTGAATACATTAATTTTATTATCACAACTAACTGAAAATTTATTATTAAAAGTAATCAACTACTTGCAGGACTTCAAATAGCTTTATAATTTATTACCTTTATAGAAAAATACTACATTTGACTATACTAATTGTGTCATTTGGTTACATCATGAACACTTTTCTTCTTATTAAACATGGAATTGTTTTCCATTATAAATGTGCTTCCTCAATTCAGTTCAGTTCAGTTCGGTTGCTCAGTCATGTCCGACTCTTTGTAACCCCATGAACTGCAGCATGCCAGACCTCTATGTCCATCACCAAAAATAGATGCACGTTTGACATAACAAGTGAAGACTTTGGGATATTTTCTTATATCATTTTTATTAATCACAAAGTGCTCCAAATACAGTGTTTATTATTTTTACTATTGTAATAATTATATAAAAATATAAAAAATTTTATTTGATAAATCTGTCTTAATTTTACAAATAAATATCTATTAACCATTTTTAAGTTGAAAATTCATGCTTTACTTTAGTGTAAATCAAGCAGTTTTAATAAAATTCAAGTGTACTCATCTAACATAAGTCTTAAATTGCATACGTTGATTATTTATACAAAATCACCTCCATTTTATATGGAAATCT